>VZTL01027167.1:12361-46307 GCA_013400535.1 Scopus umbretta | reverse complement strand
CAACAGAGAAATCCGCAGCTCCTGGGATTCCTGCTGGGCCTGGGGAAGCTTTTTGAAGGTAGCTTTTGCCACGGGGACAAACCCTCGTGCAGCATCTGTGGGCTGTCCAGGTGACTGCTGTTCTCGGCCCCATTTGTTTAAGCATAGCTGGGGAGAAGGGCAAAGCCACACAGTGCCAGGTTTAATCTCTTGTGGGGGCCTTCACAGGTGCGCAACTGAGTCCAGTCTGGCTCCCCTCTCCTGTAGCCAGCTGCCAACTTCTGCAAGCATGAGCTGAAAGCAGAGTATTTCCTGACCCTGCCTGTCCTCTCCCTTCACCCCTGCCAAAGTAGGGCTCGGCCACAGGTTTCAAGCAGAGCTGGAAACTTGGCACGGAGGCAAGGAGCAGAAAAGAGCCCAGCTTGCTCTCCTCTGTCTGGGTTGGCTTCTGTACTGCTGTGGGGAGTACAAATATGTTCCAAATCTGTTTGCTTCACTGACGTGACTCCAAGACACACAGGCAACAGATACACTGACCAAGAAGGGGCCATTGTTAGAGGGACCTTCTTGACTGTGGCTCTGCTGTAACCAACCGAGCACTGCTGCTCTCCAGCGCTGGACTGCAGCCTTCTCCTTGCTTCATTCAGAGGATCCAGAGCGCTCGATCCTCCCGGGTCCCCCAGCTTTAACTGCACATTAGCACAGACAAGCCAGAGGTTCATTCCTGTTTTACTCAATTTGTCCATCTATGTGCCCTGATCTGGCCTTTTGATTTACATGCCCATCTCTGGCAGGCAAGGTATTAAATCAAGCTGTAGATAAAAGAAGTCACAAGCATTGCTTCCCTCTGAACCGCCCCAGACGCTCACTGACACATTGCTAATTGCACGCGGGCAGACAGCCTGAGCAGGCAGATAGCTTGCTGTGTGCTGGAGGCTGAGCAGCGAGGAGCCAGGGGAAGGGAGTGATGGACTGATGGACAGGTTAGCATTTTGGCTAAGGAGGAGTAAGGGCCCCGAGAGAACCAGAGAAGAGGAAGGGAGTTACCTCACTTGTTTCCAGCAGCCAAAGCAGGGTTGTCCTCAGAGAGGTACTTCCTTAAGCTTTATCCAGTCTGATTTTAGTTGCAACTTTTATGAACAATAAAGGCTTCCACGGTTTCCCTTGGAGGAACTGGAATGAAGCCAAATAGATTTTAGTGCTGAGAAGCAGATCCTGTTATTAATGTCAGCCTAATCATTTCTTTATATCTCCTTCCCACCTTTTTCGCCACTCATACGCCTAAAAAGCCTGCAGGCGGTTATCAAGTCCAGTCCACCCTCCTCTTTAGCTGCTTCTGAAATTACAGACCAGATTGCAGCCTCCCCTGGCTTTTAGGGTCTGTGAGAGCATTTAATATGCCTGCACCAGACTGGTGGGGGGGATCGTCCCCCATGCCTCAGGAGTGCGACATGTAAACCCCAAAGCTGGCAGGACAACGAAACAGAGCTAAGCTGAACAGGGGACCAGCGCGAAGCCAGCAATGATCTTGCACGCAGAGTAGCTGCCCTCCTGCTGCTGGGCCTGCGTCTCTCTGGGAAAAGGGCCTCTGACCAGCACTCAACTGGGAGCATTTGGCTGAGAAAATTCTCTGCTAAAAATAGCAGCAGGAGATGTTTAAGGAGAAAAACAAGTCAGGGTCTGGGAGAAGTTCGTTCCCAGATATGTGGCTAATTCAACTCCTCCAGGACAAGTAATCTTTTAACCCCTCCATGCCAAGGCTCGTTCCTGCTCTGTTAAACAAGCTTGCCTTGGTCAGGAATCTAGGTTGGGACAAGCCAGAATGGCTTTTGTCCTCACTCTTTGCTCTGACGTGGCATTACTTTCCCCGCCTCTTCCCCTGCTCATTTATGCCAGCATATTCTTAATAGCGCCCTACGTCAAGCTTTTCATCTTCACCTGTCTGTGACTTCATTTGGGCTCCCTTTAATTCCCGATGTACTTCCTAAGAAAATAATCTCTGTTGAACCCTGCAGCGTAACTCCCTCTGCAGGCTCGCAGCCTGTGCTCAGGCTGATGTTAACAAGGTAAGTCTTTTCAGATCTGTTCGCGTGATTCGGGGCTGCCCCTAGAACAATATTCCCCCAACTCACATGTCTTCAGGCCTGCACGTGGCTCGTGCAGCTTTCTACTGAATGCTTTTTTCCCTTGTCGATCTGCATCCTTTGTTCCAACAGATTCACTGCAAAGCTTCAAAGCTGCCTTACAGAAGACGGCCCCACCTCTCCAGCGTGGAATGACGGCAGTAGTTTCACAGTCTCTTGGTCACACGCTCACAGGCAGATGTGAATGTTCCCTTGGTGCCTGCAGCCAGTCTCTTGCAACGTTCATTTGTACATGTTTTGTGCAACGCATTAGCTAGACAATTCTGTTTTATACCCGAGGCTGGAATTATACACACAGAAAAAGACAAAAATGATGCTGTAAAATTGGAAAAAATGTTCTTAAAAAGAGAGCTGTTTTCGGTCTTGTCATAAATGATTTCTCTGTGTGCTTGCTCACGCCCTCTCCTGTTCCCTTCTCTAGCCTATTCTCAGCTCCTGGCTCTGATGACTACTACTCTCTTCCCAACTCCCATTTTCCACAGGAAGTTGACATGGTTGGGCTCTGATAAGCAGAACTTCAGATCTGTGTTTTGTTGGTCAAGCTATAGGCTGGAGGAGAACGGCGGATCAAGAGATTAGAGTCACAGACAGAGGAATAGAGGATTATAGGCTAAAACCCTGCGAGTCTCTGTATTGATGGTTGGGACACAGCCAGACACTAAAGAGTATTGCAAAGCCTGGTGCTGATAGCATATCCACTTATTTCCTGTCTTTGCATTTCAGGCAGCTTTTGATATATGTGTCCTCATCAAAAGCCAGGGTCAGGCAGGTACCAAGCATCTGAGCTCCTGTCGAAGTCAAATACCTGCTGAGATCAAGCCTGTGCGCTGGCTGGCGCTCAGCCTGGAAAACGTCACTTTGGCTTATGAGATTCTCAGCAATCCTTGAGTCAAATTCCCACACAAGACAAAAATAAAGGAACTTGCCCCTTTTCCCGTTACAGTTCATTCTGTCTTCCTGATCCTGGCCATAGATGCCTGCCATGTCTCACTGACCTGACTCTGTCCTGGAGACTTTCTTTAGCATCTGTCTGCTGCAATAAGAGCCCTGCTGGGAGGAAGGGAGAGGACAGGAGGAAGACCATTGCCCTTGGCTCTTATCACAGTTATCTGCTGGTTCCCTCCCACTTTGCGCTAATTTCGTATCAGCATCTGCCACTTTTGGGAGGAAAGGGACTTGCTGAAGTGAGAAATAACGTAGGATGTGCCTGTATGGCAATTCTTGGGGCTGGCTGGGGAAACAATGGAAGGCAAGTGGGAATAGGCAGGAAGGGTTGGTTTAAAATCTGCCCTGTGCAAATATTCCCACTTCTCTTCAGAGCTCACCATTTTTATTCCTGGCCTTTGCTTTTGCTGCTGTAAGGCACTCTCATCTGGTAAACAGATCGCAGAATGATATCCACTGCCAGCTGAGATGGTGTGTTCCTTACTCTTCCTGTGACTTGCCATTCCTCAGTTTTTTTCCTTCAGTGAACTGGAATTGTACATCCTTACTGAACTGCAGGGCACACTGAATTTGAAGGGGCTGAGGCTTAACTGATAAATGTACAGCACTTTTAACAGATGAAAGTGATCTGGGGGAAACACGGCATGCGAGAACCTCAGCAGACATCCAGGGCCCAGGCAGTTGTATTCCTTGGGCTTTCATGCCCTAAAGCAGAGGTGGGGATGAGCTGACCTCCTGAGATCCCCTCGTGTCCCATTTTCTGTGAATGCACTAATTTTCATGGTCCGTATTGGCTGTGAGCCAGACCAGTTTGAAGATGTAATTATGCTGTCCATTTGTTAATGAAAATGGCAAGAACAGCGCTCAGTACAATGTGACTGTTTGATACATTCCTAGCCAAGTGATCTGTAATTGTTTTCTTTTTGCCTTATTTTGCTTCTGGCTTTTGCCAAAGACTTGGTGCAGACGTTAATTAGAAGCTCTCCTGCCTAATGGCCTTCCCTCAGTGCCATACAGCAAGGCCACCTGCCCCCGTTTTTTCCTCCTGGAGAGTCGGCATAACATTGCAAGCCCAAAGCATCTGTGTAAGGGGCTTGACCTCAGAGGCCAGTAGCAAGGCAAAATAAATGATCCGGGCAGGACTTAATCCCCTGGTTAGTGGTATCAAGTGCAACGCAGAAGCTACGTACCCTATTCCCTGTTGCTTACCCAAGGAAAACGAGACTTTCAGTTCACCCTCACATTTCTTTTCTAAGAAGGGAGAAGCAATTCAGGAGCACGAGGGCTGGTAATAACAGCCTCTTCTACGTACAACTTCCCTATTCATGTTTCCTTTCTGTTCCCTCTCCGTTACCCTTCACCCCAGATTTGAAGGGGCAAATCCTAACTCGTTCTGTCTTTTCTTTGAGTTGAAGAAGGCCCAACATTATATTACAGAAGGAGATGCAATCTGACACACTGGAAACTCTCTAGCCCTTGCTGCTTCCATCTTAATCTCTTTTAAGTATTAGGTATTAGTCATCCACCCAAGTATTGCTTCCTTTCCGTCTTGCACGTACGTTCAGTCCTTTCCAGGAGAAAAGCCAGAAACCAGAGCGTGAGCTTGGGAAATCAGGAGAGCTAGGACCAGATCATGCACAGATTAAGATGTTGGGTGAGGCACGTACAGCCACATCTGCAAAGTATTAAATGCCCATCTTCCTCTTGATGTCAACAGCATTTAAATACCTTTGTGGAGCTGGCGCTCGGTCTCTCGAGCCACGTCTGTTCTGATGGGTGAAAATCTATTTCAATAAAACAGGCTAAATGTGCTAGGCCCTTTCTCCTTAGGTTGCCAGCCATCAGCTCAGCTCTGGCTCTCTGCTAAAGCATCTGTGCTCCCTTAGGGAGAGCAGAGCACGAGAACCTACTGGTGGACTAGGTCCAAGCTCAATGTGTCCAGCCAAGAGCTCAGGCTTATGCTAAGGCTGTGAGTAAGCTTGAACTCTTCATGTTCAGACAGCTCATGATAGCTCCTCCTAGCACAGGTCTAAGGATTTGCAAAATGGGTGGTGTGCAAATCTGACCTTGAGCCAAGGCTGTCTCTTTTTTGTGAAGGTGCAGATACGCAGGGCCTTAATATCTCATCTCTAAACATGCTGCAATGCCACGAGCAAAATGGCAACCAAAGATTGTGAAATTCTTACCTCCTGAAACCCTTGTCAGATGGATATTTGAGGCAGCGTCTCTGCAGCTGCATCCCAACGCCACGAAACCAAACTTTGGGAAACCATCAGAAAGCACTGTGTGGTCTTCACCAGGCAACACCTACGCTTCCCTCCCTGCATGGGAAAGAGGAGGAGTGTTTGCTGCTGAAGGAGACTGCTTTACAGAGAGGTTTTTGTCTTAAGAGGGCTCCGTATCTCCTTGATAGCAACCTGTTTCACTACTGAATGTGGGTGTGTGGGCTGTGTGTATATGAATGGCTTTGCTGTCTGATTAGGAGGTAGAACAGTAAATCCTCCTATCCAAAAGGGGGGAAAAAAAAAGGGAAGGAAAAAAAAAAAAAAAAAAAAGAAGGAAAAAAGACTGTGTGCATGGCCTGGATGCTAATGGGCCTTCTCTGCAGCAAATACAGTCAGGTCTTTAAGGTGCTGGTTTAAATCAGGGGATTTAAACAGGTTAAGATTTTGTTCCAGAACTGTACGTACTCTATTTGCAGACAGGCATCTCCTTGCCTTCTCTAGTGGCGAGCAGGAAGAGAGTGAATTAAGAGCAAAATCCAAAATTCTCACATCTTCAGATGAATGCAGATACTCAACGGTCTTCCACACAACTTTGTCCTGTGGGGTCCTGCTCCTGCTGAGACCACCAGAGACTCCATTATTAACAGCATTTCAGAAGAAACAACTGCTATCAGCTAGGTACCTAAGAGAGGAGAAAAGCAAAAGCCAGAACCATGTGGAGCGCCAAACACTGCTCTGTAATATTGCCTTTGCCTTCTCTAGGTTAATTACGCTTCATGTTCCCTGCCCAGGCGGGCACATCTCCTCTGTTTGTAGGTGTCTATCGGAGAGTTGGCACCCTTTTAACTGAGCGGTACAAGCCATGCATCTAAAATAAGTCATGCTGTTTTATGATAGCTGGTAAAAATAAAGCCTTACTAGCACGAGCAGCTATAACAGCACAGAGGATTTACGACTGAGTGGGTTTTTTCCAGGGTGGGCTGGCCACAGTCTGGTGATGGCCTTTTTATAACCGTTATCAGCTCCCACACAGACCAGGTCCATCTGTTACTTAATTTGAACGGAGACACTCCTAAGCTTTTGTTCGCTAATCTCTCGCTGCACATCCACATTGTTCTCTAGCAAGGCAGCCCATGAGCCAGGCTTGGCTTGCTGATTTTGGGGAGGCACCATGGAAAACTGGAATAAAAGAAAGGCACACAGCAATGTCTGGTCACTTGACCAGCATGGTCCACCTGCCTGCTCCCTTGTATCAGCTTGAAGGGGTTTTTAACCTGCAGCTTGGATGCCAGAGCAAACATACAGCCGGCTCCTTGAACCGGAGGCAAGGGTTGAAATTTAAGACCGAGTACTACAAAGCAAAATCCTGCTGACTGCATGTAATGGCATAGGCTGGGTTTTTCAAACAGACCTATATGAACTGTCACTTAGAAAGGTATTGAGACACCTAAAAATGTAAGTGAGGATCAATAGGATGCCTAATTCCCACTGAAATTCGATAAGGATGAGGTATGCTATTCATTCCCTGCCCACACAGTTATGCACCCTTTAAAAATCCAGGCTTTATATATCACAAGAGCATTTAAGTCCCTTAAGCTACTCCCAAAACCCCAGCCAAGGGACAGTTGGACAAAAAACCCCCAAAAACTTACCAGAGTGGGTTAGGCATTTTTTGGTATTTCATTCTTATGCCGTGCTGTGTTGCCTATCCTACAGCACCTAGCCTACGCTGGCACAAGTTGCGTTGTGGAATCGCAGTGAGATACGCTGGGGGTAGAGAGGAGGAAAGATGAAAAGCCTGAAGCACTGAGAGACAAAGGGATGGAGGTTTCAAGGTGCAGATGGTTGGATGTTTCTGAAAGTTAGGGCTTATGGTGATTTCCTCAAAATAAGCTGAGGGCAGAAACCTGGCCTCCCTCTTCCTTGTCTTATCCAGTCCAGCCCTGTGTGGCTTCCTCTGCTCTTCCCCTGGAGGTTTCTCACACATTTAACAGCTAGCTTCCTCCCTACCGCATACACACAACACTTCTAAGGCAGGGACAGTCCTGGGGTCAGCTGGGCTGCCCTTAACAACAGTGTTTTTGCTCTTGCCTGCTGCTCTGATCATCTCTGCTCTGCCATCCTTGTCACCGTTTCTTTCACGGCAGCTCACGGTACTGAGGATGGATGTTCTAGGGGGCATCTCCAAACTGGCACTCATAAATATGCTGACATGCAGACGGTTCGGCTAACATGTTTCTAACACCTAGCAATATATCACTCGCTCAGTAGCACTCCTGCTACACAGAGTAACCATCCAGAAAGCAAAGACGCTTAACAAGGCATGTGGTTTATAGCAGCATTCCCACATGGCTTAGATGCATTTTGAATTGCAAATCAAGCAACAGCTTAGTGATGATGGACACCTCAAGCAAGGCATATTTGCGTTGCTTTAGTGGGCAGGTGTTTAAATACAGCTGCATGTTTTTGTACTGCTTGTGCCTGACAGTGCACTAACTAAAATTACCGTATCAGATAACCGCAGTATCAGGGAAGAAACATTGAGTGATACTGCAGCATTGACTGTTGGCGGCAATGTGTTTGAACTGTTCCCTGGTCATCCTTTTTACCTTGCCTATAATACTTTAGGAATACTGCACCTCCTTTTCAAATTTCTGCCTAGAGTTTGTAAACAGAGATTGGGACGGAAGGAGATGGAAGGTCAGGTTTTACCTTAAACCTGGTACAGAGATAGGAGATTTAACAAATAGGAGATTTAACTAGTTGTCTATAAAGCTGATAGGTTTTTTTTCTGAAACTATGGTTTTGGTGTAGCATTTTCAAATTATTCAGATAACATGAGTCACAGTAACAAGCATGGGCTGGATCTCTTTAGCTGAAAGAAGTGCCACAAGAATATGCTAAGGACTTCACTGCCTTGTCCTGGATTCTATTTTGGAGAACTGATGGCATTTGGGATTCAACCATATGTCTGGCTGAGTCTGTAGCACATACAGATCTGGTAGGTATTCAGAGATGTAGCACATACAGATCTGGTAGGTGCGTCTGTTGTGGCATCCATGCTGCTCTGGAAAGGAATGCATGTCTATGCCGGGCTGTTCTCCAAACCCTCGGATTTATGTAACACAAAACCTTCACTGCTTATTTGCACTGGGCTGAAAGAGGCCTAAAGGAACATCTATGGAGCACTCTTTTAAAAAAAGGTGGCAGTCACCACTAATGATGACTGAACACGCAATACAAAGCAACCCATTAAGTGCGGTCACCAAAGAGACAACATTTGCCAAGAGCAAGGAAATGTGACATAGCACAGATGCCCAGGCTCCTTCAACAGGAGAGTGCTAACAGCTGAGAAGCACTAGCTTGGTGCAGATTCCTCCAGCCCCGTGGAGACTGGTGAACAAGGGATACCCCAAAGTAACGCTAAGAAGAGCTGGTAATGGTGTTCTGCTCCTGCTTTGCAATCTGCGTGGTCTCCTGGGGGTTTTGATTTGTTTTGCTCCCTGCATAGCTGTAGCCTTCTTGATATTTAGAACATGCTACTTGCAGTAGTATTCTGCCACAGGCGGAATAAATCTGTCTTACGGTGATTTAAGCAGCCACATTGATCTCTGCCCACAGTCAATACATGTAATAATGTCAGAACCTCTCACACAGTCTCCAAGGACTCAGCTTCTGCCTCAAATTTGTTGTCATCCTGCTTTGTGCCTGAGGGATAGACCTAAATCTCTTGTGTTTAGTGGGTGGGAAAAAGCCTGCTGTGAACAATTTCCAAGAAATGAGATGGGGCCGGAGTTTGATGGAGTCCCACTGTCTTAGAGTAAATACTTCTAGAGTCGTAACTCCTTCAGAGTAACACAACACTGTGCTATTACTATCTGTGCCTTCAACTGAACTTGTATTGTAGCTACAGTAGGTGTGCTTCAGTAGGACTGTTACCATGCTATTTGATGGGACACAATTTTTCTGAAAAAAAAAACCAAACAAACAACCCACCCCAACCCTCGTGCAAACAGGAATGTATAACAGAAAACAAACCAGTGCATCAAGTTTCCCTTAGGGAACAAGGGGCTTTTGCCATGTGCCTTTCCCTCCCCATCTTTCTCTAGCATTTCCAAAAGGAAGATTTATAGGATAGTGTAGACCAGATAGACGCTGTGCAAGCTGACTTCTTCAGCTCTTCAGGTGCAGTGCAATTCTCTGTAGTCATCTGCTACTTCAGGTCTCGGAAGAAAGCTATCATTTGTAGAAGCGTCTTTGTAATGCAGTTCCCTGATGAGGAAAGGTGCTGTCTCTGAAGAAAGCAGAACCTACAACTTCTCCCCTTTTGAAAACTGAGCCAAACGCATTATCAGAGCCACCTGCCCCAAGCAGGAAGCCAACCAGGATCTCCACAGTTAAGCTGAGTGCTCAGGCCTAGGCCCCCAAGAAGAGCTCTCTTGGTTCCAGCAGCAGGAACCTCACAGCAGAAGCAACCAAATGCCTTGTTTGGATGAAGTGCCCTACAGTATTGTTGAAAATGCATCCAAAGATTTAAAAATTATTTTCCCAAGTTTGTTTCTTGTCTTCTGGTATCTAGCTACTTCTAATGCTCTGAGGTTTTTTTGGGATCAGGGAAATCTGTTTATGCTCACGAGGGAGCAAAGCAAGGATCACAACCCCAGACAGAACACCTGAGAGAATCAAAGGATGAACAGAGGGAAAGGAATGTGCCAGCATCTTGTGGTATAATTACCTTTTTTCAAGGGATAGGTCTGGAAGCACCAGGCCTGATGAAAATGGACTCTGCTTCATAGCAGACTTGAAGAAGTTACTTGTGGTTGCTTAGACCATGCTTCAGACTCCTGGCTGAAACAAACCAAGGGTGGAGCACCTGCTTCGACCTGCTGAGACCCAGCCCTGAAAATGGCATTCTCCTGGCTCTCCGAAGTAAAGCACAAGCAGACTGAAAGCAAAGTGCTCACTGCGCTGCCCTCTTACTCATTTCAGTTCTGATACCAAATACTTCTCCCAAATAGCTACATTATAGTCCAGAGCACTGTCATCTTAGTTCAATATTGGATTTCTCCCAAAAGCTGCATGAATGTCTCAAGTGCAGAAGGGGGAAGGGTGGAAAGGTCCTGCTAAGAGCGGTTTTGGCTGGGCCAACTATTAGTTTGCATCAGCCGGTGGCTTTTATGCGAGTAACAATTATTTTGTACGCAAAGGCAGCTTCCAAACTTTGCCAAACTCCGGCTCTCCCCGGTGGTCTTTGGGGTATGAGCACCGAAAGCCAAGGCACCGAGGAAGGCATCCGCATCGAATGAACAATGAGGGATAAGAATCGGCAGGGAACGTTTCAAAACTGCTGGAAGGATTTTAGGTGTTGAAGGCTTTCCGTGTGAGGGCCTTCACGGCTCTCGGGTATTTCTCAGATTGCTGCCTTGCTCTGTTACGCTCCCTGATCCACTCTACCAGAGGAATTTTGCCCCGGCATTGTCAGATTCTCTCTGTCCAAAAGCTTTCCACCCTGAAGGCCAGCACATTGGAATTTCCAACGGTCTGTCATGATGCTGAAGATCCTTTCCTTCTCCACATGTCCCTTCAGCTGCCTTTTCTGCTCTCCATTCAGGTTTGTTACGGCTTTTTTATTCCGAGTAAAACAGTCTTAACCTTTAGATACATCTCGCCTGATGTCACCGAGGCACTGGTTTCCATCATCTTTAACTTGCTGTTTGATCGAATGCCCAGTGAAGTCAGTGGGCATCCTCCCCTAGACTTCAACACACTTGTGATTGGATTTGTAACAGCAGAGTTGCATATGGGGCCATGGCATCCCCCTGTAGATGAGTATCTGGCACCCATTATAGTATTTGTCCTCCTCCTGTAAGACAGGGCTTTGGAGCTGCCTGTGTTTTGCAGAATACCATACTCTGACTGAGAGGTGATGGGCTTTGCAACAACCAGACCACCCGGTTCCAAAATATCCTCTATGATGAAGGCATGGCTTGCCTCTGCTGTCCAATTCGCTTTCTTCCTCCTGCGCCGTGCTGGAAACTGCCTGCTTGGTTCCTTCTCCCTCAGGAGAGCTCTTTGTGAGTGTGGCTATCCAGTAGCGCGTGAATGTTGTCGGTAGCTGCTCCAGTGAAATGCACAGCAGAAACGATGCGGAAGGCAGATTTTTCAAAAGAAAGTAATACGCGAAAGATGGAAAGTTACCGTTATTAATTGGAAACATTTTGGTGCTCAGAGCAAGAAGCAGAGTAAAGGGAAATAGCTTGTGGTATAAGGATGCCTTACAGCGCTGCATGATGGAGCTTTTGTCCCAGTGTCAGCCTGGCTGGGACTCTGCCCAAAGAGCTGAACTCCTCTGTTTTCTCCTGGATCACCGTCCTTTCATGATTTACTACCTTGCATTTTACATTACTACGCTGAGTCTTAAAATACTTCAAGATGTAATCAGCGCACATTAGAGGCCTGGCACATTTCATCTTCTAGGAACTGACCGGAACTCTTCAGGTTGGTCTGCTTCCTGTCTTTTCCTGATCATCGAATTAATTTGCAAAATAATACATTCACTCTTGCATTGTCAGAGTAAGAGTTCCTTTACCACCTAAATAAGCGTAAGGCACGAGGAAATGGCTTGTGCTGGCGCTGTTTTTGTGCCATTATGTTAATCTTCCTCTTTAATTGCCACTTCTAACAAGTATATTTTCCTGTATTTACACCGCAACTCCTAAATAAACTTAGGCCTGCTGGACCGGCATTAGTAGCCAGGAATAGGTTTTATCTCGGGAAGTTAGTCCTTGTAGCTGGCTGAGAAGATTTCTCAGCAGGCACTGTGTTTCTAGCTGGGTGACTTATGAGCTGTGCTATTTCTTATTACCTTCTGTTTGTTTTTCCAGGCTGCAGACTCTTGGCTGTGGAACTGACATCCAGCAACACCAAGCCTGTGGTGCAGGAATTCCAGAGTGAGTGCTGCGGGGGCCCGCTGGCTGCCTGACGCAATGGCTGCACTGCCCTCTGCCTGGGGATTTGCATCAGTCCAAACCATTGAGAAAAATTGTGCTTATTGCTCATGGTATCTGGTTTCTTGGGGGAGGCAGGACAACCAAGAGCCCGAGATTCAGAAAAGCACTTAAGAATATGCCTGTATCTCCCCCTATTTAGCAAAGCACTTGATTGAAATGGTTTATTGAAGTCCCCTGCAAGCCATTGGCACTGCAAAGTGTCTGCCTAAGTGCTTTTTTGAACTGGATCCCAAAAGGAGGAAAGGCAGTTGCCTTGCAATTAATATACTGAAAAGGAGGTCGGGAAATTTATATTTTATCTTGGCCCTGCTACAGACGTGCAATGCGATACTGGGTAAGCCACCTCTCAACCCTGCTGCGATGCCTTCTTCTGTAGAGGAGACGGATAGATGACTGTGCTTACTTCAAAGGGGAGTAGGTTTGCTGAATTTATCCCCAGGCGTCGTGGTCCTCGGTACATTACCAGACACCACCCAGGGAGATTCTGCATCCCTGACTCACATTGTAGGCTCTGATTAGCAGCAAGACAGTGCTGTGGACTCACCTTGTCATAAGGTCTTGTTTGCCATAAGTTAGAGCCTGTAGAGAACAGTGTGTTCGTTTCTCTCCGGAGTTGATATCTGTTCGGCTATTATTTTTGCTGGCCGGAATCCACCTCCCCCAATAGCTCCTGGAACCCAGCAGTGTTTCTGTTTGTGAGGCAGATGAAAGAGAAGGCTTTGCTTTGTGGGCAGCATCTCCTAATAAAACACTGTGCAAGACTGCTTAAAGCAAAGCAAAAATACAGCTGCTTCCTATTAATCTGTACTCCCTTTATTTCTCCTGCTAGGTGTTGAGCTGTCCTGCATCATTAAATCCACTGTAACACCAGATCCCAGAATCGAGTGGAAGAAAATCCGAGATGGCGAAACCTCTTACGTATTTTTTGACAATAAAATGCAGGGTATGAAGATTCATTGTTCTTTGACTTCCAAAACAGCCTCAGAAACAATACAACTGAGAACAAACAAGTCTGTAAAAGGCAGGACCTCTGGCTGTCTTGCTGCTTTCTTCTGGAACTAGAGTTCAGCAGTCGAAGTGCAAGATGGAGAGAGAGCAGGATGTTCTTTACTCTTTGCCCTCATTATTGCCAGTTCACAGTAGGGAGCCACAAAGAGCTGGAGTGAGATCCTATGTAGGAGATACTTCTTGGGTAAGAAAGCTACAGCTTGCCTTCTCCAGCACCTCTTGGTCCGTGCTGGAGGTCACTGGGTGTCTGAGCTCTCAGGAGCAGACACTGACCCCTCCTGTCTTTCCATATGAAATCTGAGGGCTCCACCTGCACTCCAGAAGGGATCTCTGTCTTGAGCTGTCAGTGGTTACCGCTGTGGTAGCACAGTGCTTTGCAGCATCCTGGGAGCACGTGGTAAGGAGCAGGCTCTTTGGCTTGACGGTGAAACTCGAACACAGGACTGCCAGTAGAGTTTGACTCCGTCTGGTATTACTCCAACACTTTAGGTGGGACCAACAGCCACAACCAAATGAATCTTCCAAAGGAGACGAGACCTGAGGCTGTCTCAGAAGTCCAATTTTGCCACGCTTTTTGAGATTTGGGGTGGTGCTTTCCAGTTCATCCTTTTATACAGTTAGCAGCATTGGTTTCCTTTGTGGTCACTGGTGAGAGGAAGGCTGTTAACTTCAGAGCATTGCGTTCCTTTCAAGTGGTTCTCTCGACTCCAGATAGAGTCCAAGATCAACCACTTAATGCAGATGCCTAAAGTTAGTTTGTGTGACTACCCTGAAATTGTTCTCTCTTTTTCCTCTGTATCAGGAGACTTTGTGACTCGTGCAGAAATTCTGAGCCGGACATCGCTGGTGATTAAAAACACCACCCGGATGGACACTGCCACATACCGCTGCGAAGTGGCAGCACCTTCTGATACTAAAACCATAGATGAGATTAATATCCAGCTTACAGTCCAAGGTATTACTTTAAACCCAGATACCTCTGCAAGCACTGCTAGCTGACAGAAGAGGCTGTGAGTCTCTCTAGAGCTGAAACAGTGGCACTCAACAGACTCTGGAATTTGTCATTTAAAAGCAACTGGAAATAGTGGAAAGTTTTGATGCCTTTGTAGCACAGCCATTTTAGAAAGTATGTCAGAAATTTAGTTCAACTCAGCAGTGCCATTCACATGGTTTGTGTCTTTCCCACAGTGAAACCTATGACTCCTAGATGCACTGTGCCTAAAGCTGTACCTGTTGGCAAGACAGCCTCTCTTCACTGCCACGAGAATGAAGGTTACCCAAAGTCCACTTACAGCTGGTACCGCAACAGTGAACCTTTATCACCAGACACGAAATCAAATGCCAAATTCCAGAATTCCTCCTACACCTTGAATCCCACCACAGGCACTCTGGTAATGCCCTTACAGACATAATCAAGACTTGCTTCACTGAATAGGTTATTTTTAAGGTCACTTGTAAAAGAAAAAAGTCATTGCATGGCTTTCAAGGAAGGTATAATTTGAAGACGGTTAGGTGTTCTAGGATCTGGATGACTTGGGAAAGGGAAGATTAATGATGGAAGAAGATACTACCCTAGCTGTTTGGTTTTGCTCGCCACCACTACCGCATGCCTTTCTAAAAAGAGGGAAGGAAGGTGTCTCACAGCCCACCAGGAAGTCTGGGCAATGGCGAGTTGCTTATACATGCTTATGCCCTCACAGTATCTTCTGTCTCTCATGTCCTGCTCCCCCCCGCTTTTCTCCTCACCAGGTTTTCCATGCCGTGCACAAAGGCGACACAGGCCGTTACTCCTGCATAGCAACAAACGATGCTGGCTTTGCTAAGTGTGAGGAGCAGGAGATGGAAGTCTGTGAGTGGCTCTACATACTTTTCATCAATGCTGATTAATATATCACCATAAATCAGTTGTCATCACCATAGGGAAAGAAGGGGGACATCCTAGAGCATGAAGTCTTTCCTGCTTTCTCATTGCCCCAAACACAGGAAGGAAAAAAAAAAAAAACCAACTTAAAAATTCAGGGAAGCATTAAAACACTGTTCAGATTCATCAACAGTTTTAGTCTTGGAATCAGGGACTCACTAGTTCCCTCTGAATTTTCAGGGTTTGCTTAAAATATTCGAGAGATGTCATTTGAGTGTATGTAAAGCTAGAATATTGCTACTGCCTTAAAGAAATACTGGATGATGGCTTCTCTCTTTGCCAGATGACCTCAATATTGGTGGGATAATTGGCGGAGTCCTGGTGGTCCTAGCAGTTTTGGTGCTCATCACTCTTGGTATCTGCTGCGCCTACAGAAGGGGTTACTTTGCAAATAGCAAAGAGAGTGGGGAAAGGTAAGCTGGGATTCAAAGTGTTCTTACACAAGTCCTTGCGCCCACAGCTAGCATGAAGTAGTCTGAAGGGCGCCAGAAATTGGTGGCTGAAATGTGTTTCACTGCCTGACTTGGACGTATTTCTCCCTAGTTCCCTACCAAAAACTACAGGCCAACTCAGTTCTTGAAGTAACCAGTTCCCCGCTGCAAACCCTGCACCATGCCAAAGGTTTATTTTCCTAAGGGAGAGTTTTGGTATGGCTCCTCTTGTGCTTGCTACCAAGACCAGACAGAAGAGTGAAAGCTGTGCTCTAATATCCTCATACTTTGCATGGGAAGGGGAGACCAACGTAATTAAGTGCCTACAGGTGTTTGTCCAAGAGGTTATGTGCTGTTGGCATAATGAGGTCTACAATTTAATGAACAGAGCTCACTGCACAATTAGTTTAAAGCATCAGGACACGCACAGAAAATATATGCAGAAGAGTAGGCTCTCTGCAGGAAATCTCAATGGTTGCGAGAACCTAAATTTGGGATTAAAACCAACCATTTTAGAATGCACATTAAAATGTTAAAAACAACAGCATTAACATCAGAAACAAGCCTCGATATCCTTACAGAATCTGTAGAAGAGATAATGTATGTAAAACCAAGATTCTCACCAGACAGATTTGTTCCATGTTAAATGTTGCTTTTCAGCAGATATCCTGTCTTTTTTTTTTTTTTTTTGTTTGGTTTGGTTTGTTTTTCAGAAAAAGCTCCAAATATCCTATTTAAATGCAGCTGAGGGTTGGCATACACTGGACTTGACAGTCGTATATAAATTCTGAATTCCTGTGGGACTGCAAACAAGTTGCGCTTCCTTATAGCTAAGGAAAATGCTGAAGGCATCTGGCAGTGAAGGTTTAAAATGAACTTTATAGTTGCCACAGGAAACAATGCAGGAGGCACGCAGACAGGTAGCGCACAGGGACCAGAGCAGGAGAGCCCAGGAAAGAATCCGTTAATCTCTTTGCAGTTAGTCTTGTGGAAAACACACAGCAATCTTTTTACCCTGTGCTGAAGGGGAATTCAGAAAAAATCCCAGTCGTGACGAATGATGGAATAAGCACCTATCTATCATTTGAGCAATGAGCCGGGTTTCTCTCTGCTTTCTTTTCATTTGGCTGCTCTTCCTCATTTTCGTCTTTCTCAGCACCTCCCCTCCAAAATCCTGCAGTCTCCTTGTCCCAGAAATGAGATCTTTTCCTTTATTTCAGCTACAAGACTCCAGCAAAACCTGATGGTGTTAACTATATCCGGACAGATGATGAGGTAACAAATTATTTGCATTTAACATCTCTCTGTTTAAGGAGAGGAAGAGGGTGGGCAGAGGACTATTAGCTTTTTTAGGGCCTACAAACGTTCCCAGAGTGGGCACCACTCAGAAGCAAGGATGTAGAACAGAGAGAAAACAGAAGGGTGAAGGCTGAGTCATTTCCTTAGAAACGATGAACAGTTTAAGTTGCCTTAAGTGACTGATGCCAAGAGCTATCAAATGCAGCTCTGCTCTGTCTCAGTTATCTTATGGCTTGACCCCCTTAGGATGAGTTTCATTGGATTAAGTGGGCAGGCCATGATGCTTTTACAAGAGAATTTGCATTTTGGGATTTGAGTAGATCACTAAGCTTAAGATCAGAAAAAGCCTCTCTCTATTAGCAGAGATACGGAAGAGGGAATGAGAAGTCCCCCGCCATGAGGTATATGAGGAGGACAGCAGGAGAAGGAGCACCTGGCCAGACACCTGGTGTCTCCCTCTCCTCACCAGCTGGAAGGGGGTGCTGCTACCCAGACCAAATGCTAGAAGTTACACAGATTTGGTCTACCTGTCACGGGCATGTTGCAGCTGGGGGCAGCAGAAACAAAAAGGTGCCTTGAAAAGCCACTAGAACCTTCTTACCTCCAGAACTGTTTTGTTGCAGGGTGACTTCAGACACAAGTCTTCATTTGTCATATAAGACACCAAAAGAATATTGCAAACCAGCAAAAGCAAGTGTGAAAATACCTCCTCCAGGAACTCAAAGCAAGAGCAAAAGATGAATTAAGTGCGCTTGGAAGAGTTTGGAACACACAAGAACTTGATAGCTAGCTATCTGTTTATCTTTTTTTTCTTTGCCAAAGTTTAAAGTAACTCCTCACTGCCCAACTTGCATCTCCCCTGCCTCCGGAGATACCAACAGGATCACCTAAACCTGTCCTTGGACAAAGGAAGCATTTTAATACTTCCCAAGAGACTGGGCTGTGGAAGTTTGTGGAATTGCCTTCTATTTGTGCTGCAGGGACACGGCCACAATGTGCAAACCAACCAGGGGAACAGCGTTAGGTAAACGTGTAGTAGACATTACTAGTAGAAATTACTAGTAGACAAAAAAGGTGCTGATACGGCAATAGACGGACTTCAAAGAATAAGATTTATCCATGCAAGGGGGAGTCTTCCTCTCAGCAGCTTGTTGCCCAGGCCCGGCTGGTGACTTTTTACACATTTGTGATTGTCTTGTGCTTTTGACTCTCACTGCTCAGGTGCAGAACGGGGTATCTGAACAGCCTACGGTGACAGGTACCAATACAGTAAATGCAACTAACCTCCTAAGCCCTTTTGTAAACTTACTGAATTCTCGTTACTCCATTTAACATGAAACACGGGCAGCATCAGGCCAGGAGGATTGCTTCTGTTCAGTGCTTTATAGAAAACCTATTGCACGCAGGTAACCCTTTACTCTAATCTGCACAAAGCAGGCTTGCCTCTTGCGCCTTTTGGTGTTTCAAAGAGGCTTATAGTGAGGGCAGAGAACCTAGTGCTAAGACATCCCTTTCAGGAAAATTAAAGCCAAATACTTTCAGGGGCTAAGATTCCCATAAAAGGTACTGAGATGTCTTCAGGCTTTTCTACCTTCTCCATTTATTTTGTAAAATCCCACATTCTAAATTTTTTGCAAAGATATATTTTGATTACTTCAGAAAAGGTAACATTTCTATTTAAAGTGTAAATACATGATGCCAGCAGTGTTTAAGTAACGTAGCTATTTTTTTACTTTTTAAGCTACAGAGAGGAGCTCAAATGTTGCTATAGTATGGCACTGTCAGAGCAGATCAGTATTACTGCAAGGCGTAATAAAAGACTGCAGGTGGAACAGCATCTCTTTCCTCTGAAGCTCGCTTCAGCAATTTCCTTGTCACAAGAGGTCTTACCAGACAAAGAACAGAGTCACTCAGGGATAGTTTTTGTAAATTTATGGCAGGAGCTATCAACTTTTTTATATAAAAAACTTACTTTTCTTGCCAGTGACCAACACTTTGTTTTTGTTGTTGTAAGAAATATCCAGGGATGGCTTTTGGATTCAGTTCCAACAAGGTGACAGAGTGACTTCAATGTCTGCTACCCCTCTGCAAGTTCCCTGAAGCACTAACACAGTGTGACAGCTATGGCAGCTTTACAGGTTTAAACTGCATAGCCAAGGCAACTGTTTCTGGAGTTGGGAAAGCAAAAGCTCAATACAAAAGCACTTTTGTAGTGTTATTTGCAACTTTTCTCTAGATGGTAAAAGAAAAAAAGAAAAAAAAAAAAGAAAACAAATATAGTTCTCTTGCTTTTAGAGAGAATAATTGGAAACACGTGTTTCCCAGAAACATGTACGTTGGTAGTGTTGAACAGCATTGGGTAATATAAGACTGCAAGATGTGGATGCAACACTAGAACTGTGCTGTGGTTTAAGAATTTTTAATGTAGCATAATTTAGTGTTCTTGTATTTCCAATATGAATTGAGTTGTCTTAACTTTTCCTGTATACAGTATTTTGGATACTTGATGATTTGGACTGTCAGTGTTATTTTTTAGCGTTCCGCATTAACCTGCTTTGTTTCCTAGGGACCTCGCTGGACATGCCATTGCTGCATTTGTTTTGCCTAAACAAAGTGTTGCCACTTCTCCTTTTGCTCATGAAAGTAAAAGGAAGGATGGGGCGGCAATAACCGTATGTTCTCTGTGTATCATGGACATTACCACTGCTATCTTGCAACCACGTTATGATTACCTTCTTAAGACATGCTCTTCAACCAAGCCACACAGGACGGTTCACTGGCTGCACACTGCCGCTAATCATTGTGACAGTAGTGAGTGTAACATTCCTTTGCACCTTCTGTATATCCACTACTCATTTTCTATGCTGCTTTTAGGATACCTGTAATGAGGGAGAGAAAGAAAAGGGTTGAATCCGGGTAGCTCTGGGCCCTATGGGAGCACAATCTACAGTCTCGCCATGAGCCAAAGGCAGCCTTCATGTGAAAAGCCAGCAAGCTAAGAGTCAAGACTTATTTTTCAGTTCTGAAATGTGACAGTGGCATCTCTAACGAGAGAAGGGGAGATGATCCCCCCGATACAGCTCATGAGATCTGACTGATGGAATTCATTGTATCATTGTGAATAATATTCAGGTTTGTACTAATGTATTACGTTTAACTTTGCCAAGAATGTTTTACATAAATACCAAGCTATAAAGCATTCTTGTAGGGTTTTCTGTTTGGTTTTGTTTTTAAACAGCCATATTATTGGAAGTTTCTGTTTTCAATTCAGTGAAATAAGGGAAAGTCTCTTCTGTCAGAGCACTCATTTACTTCTGTCAGGCTCCAGGTTACAGAAAGTCCAAGGTATGTTGCTGTTTATCAGTTTATTCTTGGACATTTGTCTATCCTTGGTTCTTCTCTAAAGACAACGGATTAATATGCTCACAGGGCTCATCTCAGTGCTGCTTGAGGACAGAACAAAAACTAGATAAGCACAAATTAGGAAATAAACTATTCCCAATTTACCAGGTTAAATAATATTTTAAGGCAGGAGAGAAGGTACAAAATAAATAGATGTGGCTGTAATTGACCATCGTGTAAGCCAAAGCCATTCCGTGTGTCCCTTGTACCTGTACCCAGGTTTTGACTTTGATTTTGAGAATAAAGTTTAACCTCAGTGGAAGGTTTCTCTGATCTTCAAAACAGACTAGGGAAAGTGAGGGCAAATTACGGGATTCCAGTGCAGGAGGCAAATGCCTCTGGAAGGGCTGCGGCAAAAGCACACTCAGCCTCTTTGTTTCCACTTGTATAGAAAAGCGTACTCTGTTTCTGTTGTTCATGCCTGAATAAGACAAACCAGCATGAATAAAACAGATTCCATTTTCAAGTCTCAATGAAAGCTAGGGCAAGAGGTCTGTAATAGAAGTTAACAAGGGAAAAACTTCAGTTAGGTCAACACAGCACCAGAGAGACTCGGGAATGGTCAGATTCCAGAATTTACACAGTGCATTTACGATAAATGAGTTAGCTGTGCAGAGCACAAAGCTATGCATATGACTTACCAACCTTGATTTTAGTGAATTACTCATATCCTGCTTGCAGTCACATAAGAGTCTATATTTAAAAGCTGCTGGGTCCAACATTAATTGAACTGAATGCCTAAGATACCAGCGACATAGTAGAAGAGACTTTGAGGCTGTAGAAATCTATAGAAAAAAATAATTTCTCTGTCAGATCAAGAAGAGAAGCGAAGCTGTGGGTGGAATTAATTCTGTAACCATTTATTTTCATAAAATTTTAATAGTTGGAAATAACATAGTTCAAGAATGGAAATATTCCATATAAAAGAACATTCAGGCTGTTCATACACACAGGAGTTTGCACAACAAATAAGAGGTGATGTAGCGTGCAATTACCAGATTTAGGGGTGTGGCAGTGGCAAGCTGTTTTACCTTTGTTCAAATTAAAGCAACTCTACTACAGAACCAAGAGGGACAATGAGGGATCGAGTGAATAAGCTGAGCCACTCACTTCCCTGCAAGCTCCGATAAATGCATTTATTGCTAAGCTTGTGGCACCATTACGCTCTTAGTTTTCCAAATGGACAAATTACACGTCCTGTGAGTGAAGAGCAAGCCTCTCTTTACACTGCAGCTTTCTAGCACTCCAGCGAGCTCAGTCAACAGCAGCAGCTTATAATATATACACGCGTTAATGCAGGCTTTGTATGCCCATATTCTACAGTTTCATGTAAAAAACAAGTAAGAATAGAAAAGGAAGGATGTGTGCCCGCAATGATTTATAATTACAGAGGAAAAGGATGGATTTCAGGCAACATGATGATTCTGTACAAAAGTTCAACACAAGGATCAGTTTTCTGGTTTCAGTGGAGTTCTCCGCTGGGACCGTCTCAGAGGGACATGGCTGCTTTTTTTCCTTGCTGGGGATTCTACTTTCCACTCGCGTGGCAGGGACAGGCTAAAAGAAGGAAGCAGATTGACTACTTATTTTAAAGCACATTACCAGTCTTTCTCACTGTGATTGCTGTTTCAGACCTGCGTTGAACTTACGGTTTCTCTGGTGATGTCAAACAGATAATATCTCTTGGCTCGTCCTCAGCCTCCTTCTTCTCTGCAAATAATGCATATATTTTCATATTTTAAAAAAATGCCACAGATTTGATCATTTGGGTTTCTTCCCCCCTCAAGTTAGAATCACAAAGATAACTTGCCTGGAGCTGAACCGGGTGTGTGCGTCAAGCTGATGTAACTGACCCCAGCACCGAAAGTCAAGTCATTAATGGTCTCTGAAAGAAAAAGCACATATTAGCAGTCAGCTTGTGACATAGCCAGAGGGCAAGGCATGCTGTAGTAGAACACTTAAGTGTCACAGAGTAAGTATATCCAGTTAATTGCAAGCACATATACATCTCTCTTTTCCAGCCCAGCAGATCTCAGTGTCTCCCGTCCAGCCTCAAAACTATGCCCTGAATCTGATGGGCCATCTGTGCGCATCAGCTTCATACTCCAGACTTACCAGCCTTCCTTGTATGGGGAGGAAATTATTTTAAATATGGGACCTCAGTCATGCACTTCCTTGTCCTGCCTAGGTGGGAGAGCCATACCTTCCATGGAAGCTTTGCCATCTTTCACAACATGTTCGATTCAGACCAGTTGCTTTGCCTAGTCAAGGCAGAATATGGGGCCCCTGAAGACTGACAAGAACCTGAACAGCCCTTCCGTAAGGAACTGCCTGCAGCCTGAACAGAGGAACTGCTTGACAAGGAACCTAGGTAGAATTTAGCTTGCTTGAATAGGCCGTAGTTGTCAGCTGTCTCTTTCCTGTCATTTATCTCAGGAGAGATGTCACAATATTCAGATTTTACTTTACTCAACGCTCTGTTTTATGCTCATGTTTCCCAGAATCTTTCACAAGGAATTAAGGTAGACAGTACCTTATAGGGCAGGAGTTGGAAACTCTGCTAAAAGGACTTCCTTCTACAGACTAACCGGGTTTGCTCTTTAACTACTTCCCTGTCCTGGAAGGGAATCACTGAAGCTTGTAGTGGAAATCCAACTTGATCTATGCATCTGCCTTAGTTGGCCTCTGCATCTCTCAAGACTGACCTGCAAGTGTGCTGACTCCGTGCAGTGTATGCCTTAGCAAGTTATCTTGGTTAATGAGAAGTTTATGTGAAAGGGAGGGAGGGAGGAAGGAAACAGTAGAGAACTGTTGTCAGGTAGGGCTTCCCGTGCAGTCAGCGGTGGTACCTTCACAACACGTGTTGATGTACCACAGTGAAGCAATCTACGCTTGCCCAGACCCACTTAGCCATTCTCAAAGCAACGAGAAGGAGTTGAGAAGGAGACCCAAAAACAGCAGGGAAGAGAATGACTGCCAGAACAGTCGACTAAGGTAAAGAGAAGAGACAGATGCTCAAGTACAAAATGGTTTACAAAGAAGTGCATCTCCAATAGTTTTAGAATGATACACCAGAGAAATAAAAATGTTTTATTTCGATTGCCTATCAGCCTGCAAGACCTAGTGCCACCATGCAGATGGCTCAACACACGCTAACTGAAGTGATGATACTGCTCTGTACAGTTTGTCTCCCTGCTGAAGGACACATACTGCCTCGAAGCGAAGTAGGAATTCAGCCCTGGTACCACTGCAGATTAACATTCTTCCTCCTTTTTCACCATATGGTGCTTAAGAGAAACAGCCGTGCAAGCTTCCAGACAGAGATATGGCGCTTAAAAATTTCTGCTCTCTAAAAACATGCCCCCAGTTTTTTTTGCACAAAGATCATAGCTTGTTGCTCAGGCAGCAAAGAGAAACATCGAGGCAGACAAATCTAGCCAAACAGTGGAGAATACAGGGAAGAGAAGGGTCAGATTTTCCAGTGGATGCACATCACTGCCACTGGTTTGCTCCTGCCTGCTCGCGGATGTCAGGTATTTGCAGGCTGCTGCACAGCTGACTGCCTTATTGGCTACACGCCGTTTGCTCTCCTGCGTGCGTGCAGGTCAGGCGTTTGCACAGAGACAGGCAGAGAGCGCAGTCAGGTACCTCTGCTTCTGGACCATCGACCCCTCCCCGCAACAATTCACAACTGGCCTAATGGGAGATGACCTGTCAGACACTCACCTGTACTCCCAGCTTAACCGGAGCCCTCTCCAGAGTGCACGAGGGCGTTCATCGCACTACAACAGAGATGCCCTAAAGGAGTCCAGCAGCAAATTGACATAAAGGAAGGGAATCTACTGCTGGAACTCACAGCTCCATTTGTGTTTCACTATAACTGCCTCTTGCGCTTGCAGAAGCCGACACCGCAGAATGCTACGGGGCTGTCAGAAAGCATTCCAATAAAACCCAACATTTGAAGGTCAGGTTCTGCGAGATGGCAAATCAGCTGCAGTGGATGTAAGCACAGCAGACTCTTATAGAGATTCCTCTCTGTGTATTCCTACTTCAACTTCCACAGCAGAGTAAAAAACCAAAATTGTTCCTTCTCCAATGCTCAGTTCAGTTCTTTCTTAGGGTCGAACACACACGCACACTCAGAAATGACTGTGCAGGTTATTAATCCCACTTGAGCAGACCTTGGCGTTCTCTTGCAACTGTCACAGGTCACTGCCTGCTCTAGAAGCAGGTCGTAGCTCACCTGAGATCCTTTGTTTGGACAACAGGAACCCCCTATCTTAGAGCTGAAGAGGACCAGACCTTGAGTATTTTCCTCCACAGCAGGGTTCTGTCATTCAGTCCAAAAATTCTAAGCTATCCTTCCAGAGTTAAGGAGAGCAAATGCTTCAATGCAACAGAACCTTGCCCACTTCGGGCAATGCATGCTGTTAAGGAACCATGACAACATGCCTCCTCGGCACCCCAGAGTTGAAGAAAGAAAGGGCAGTAGCTCTGGTACTTCAGCAGCACAAAATAAAAGCGCTCTCGCCCCGACTCAATACTATAATACTCCGTGACATGTAACTGGAGACTGTATTGGACTGTCCTTTCCTACGTACATCATTCACCTGAGACCTTCATTTTCAGAACGGTTCTTATTTACTACAACCGTTTAGATAAATACATAATCTATAGCTATCAATGACTAATTTTCTCAGCTCTTCAGGGGAGCCATGCATTGCTGCATCTCTCAGAGAATCAGTGCTCCGCCCAATTTGGAAAGGGTTTCTTTGGGTTATACTTACGTTCTGGAGTGCTGATGGCACGGCCCACCACAGAAACATTTTCTCCGGTAGACTGTTGATTCAGGCTTTGAAAGGATACTAGAAATAACAAGGAAATAACTAAGAATAGAAATGTATTCACATAGAGACCTCAAGGGTCTAACAATCAGGCTATGTCAACCAGATCTAGTCCAATGCCAGATCAGTTTGCAGCAAGCTTCCTACCTTGCTTGCTGCCAGCTGCGCTTGGTGGAAGCGATACGGCCGATAAACTTCCTCCAACACTCTTGCTGCGTTGCTGGCTTCTGGCTTCCATTGCTTTCCTGGCAGAGTTGAGGATGGCAAGTGTGCTCAAGGATGCTGGCCTACAGGGCAAAAACCGTGACAGAAACAGTGAAGTGATTTCCTTCTGCAAGCCCAGATGAGATACGTGTAATGAGGAGAGAGACACGTGCCCTCCCAACCCCTTATGATCTTAAACACCAAATCTCACGGAGAAGACCATGCTGCAACTGGTGACTTCCATACCACTAAGTAAGGCGTGGATAAGCAAAGCAATAGCCCTGCAGAATATCCTAACCAGTAGTATAAACAGAAACCCATACCTGCGGCCAAATAACGGCTGTCTCGGAACATCAGCACTAGGTGTAGTAAACTCAGAAGCCACAGAGGAAGGACTTGAGCCAGGTGGCAAGGACCGTCTCCCACTTACAGGAGACTGAGCATTACTATTCCAGCCACCAGAAGGCACAGCTGTCTCCGGAGATGGAGGCTGCTACAGAAAACAGAAAAAAGATCATATGTCTAACAATGGATACGAGCGTAGAAAACCCTACACACAAGATGCTTAGATTTACACGCTGTGTGATTAAGAACTGCCCTTTGTGTGATGGACATAAGGGGGTGCTGGGGAGAAAGAATTTATTGGCCAAAATTTTAACAAGAAGAGAACAGGAAGTTTTGATGGGACGCATACGTCCTAGTTTAGAGGTCTATATATAGGTGCTCTTTTAAAGTCAGTGGAGAGAGAAAGGTACTTCCAGGGTAGAAGTCATCTCATCTTAAGGTAGGTATCTAAAATATTTCAGGACAATTGACCCAAGGACACACTTATTTCTTTACACAGACTTTAAAAGAGGATCTGCATGACTGGGACAGATGTAAGTTTCCACTCTGTATACACCGAAAGTCAGCCAAAATGAACCCTTTTCTTTTTGACCTGCTTATCATCTTTAGCACTCTAGGAACAGAGAGCAATACAACATGTAAGCAGACCCAGTGGCAAATTAGATTTGGTTTTCCCTTTAAATTGAATTCTTTTTACATTAATTGTTTGCTGCTCCTCTTTGCCTAACGTGTATTGTTTGTTGTCATTCTAAGGATATTAAGATATTAAATGACTCTGAAACCAAAACTTCTGTCAGCAAATGCAAAGAAGTATAAGAACAGTACATGACCATTCTGTTAAAAGAGCTGTAACAAGGTCCACAGACAGAGAGAGTCTGGGTGTTACGTGTACACAAACTTTAGGCAGAGGAGACCGCACATGTACAGAGTTAACGGCACCAACGACCTCTGCCTGCGCCGCCAAGACCTGCTCTTTGTCCGACTCCTTCTCCCTGGCCAGCTGCTCTTCGTATTTCTTCATATCGTACTCCAGCTCGGCTGCCAGCTGCTTGTCCACAGCAAAGAAGTCTTTGATTTCATTTCGATAATCTTGCATCATTTCCTGGAGCAATAAGGAATGTTTAAACTCTTTCAGAAATCTCTCTTGACTACTGATTCATGTCTCCATTCAGATCACAGCTGCTTAAGTGCAAAAGGAAATACCAGTTGGTAGAGCAGAGGTGTTTTTAACAGACTAAGAGTTTCAATTCCAATTTGTACTTCAGAACATGAAAAAGCTTTCCAGCATTCAAGCTTTCTGCCCACGTTCCACTGAGGAGGCTCACACGTAACACACTGTGAGATCCTTATCTAAACCCCCTCCACCTCCCACATTATTTAACACAGTGGCAGTGTCACAACATCATATGCCTTCTTAATTTCCTTCTAAGAAGGCTGTTCGTTCCATTACTGGTTGCACATCTAGCACATTAACTCAAGAGAGGGAAAAAAAAAAACCACAACCCAACAAGAAAACACTTCCCCTTACCCGTAGGTAGTTCATAAGGTCCCTAAGAGCGGGGATCCTCTTCTGCTCCATCAAAGACTTCAGTGACGTGATTATTGGGATGATATTTTCTACAAAGTTCTTCTTTTGAACCTTTGAAGAAGGCATGAACAGTTACCCGACGCAATAAAGGAAAAGCCACTCTGCGGTTAGATGAATGGCCTAAGTGAGAGGAGTTATCACTCCACAGCAAGGGAATTACCACAATTAAGCCTGCTCTTACGCCGCACGCATGTACACAGGCTTTTAAACTAAGTAGAGTCTTCCAAGATACATCACTAATTCAGCCAGTTCTCACGCTGAAGGCAAATTGCCAAATGGTGCACCAGAAAACATTGTTACGCTCAAGTGTTTCACCAGTAAGAGATCTGTGGAACAAATGGAGCCTAGCATAGCTTCACTGACTTCTGAAGAAATACATTTCTTATCACTCCAACTGACACCTCAAGTACAAGCGTCCTTCACAAATCTAGCCTTAATGTTTTGTTTTTAGAACACACAGTGCTTCCACAGGTGCCCTCAGATCAGAGTGGGCCTACAGACAGAGCCTGAATAGCAGCCTACAGGTACAGTGTGTCATTGGCATCGCGGTATTACTCGGGTAATTTTTGTGCAAGTTTCTCCATCACAGAAAGGTAAGCCTCCTCCTCTCCCCACACCACATCAAGTGCCATTCACCTGCGAGATGAGCTTTTTTTGTGCCGCCTGCATGACAGCATTGGCCATTGCCATTTCATCTTCATCAGGCTGAACGTCTTCATCGCATTTTGACCTCATAGTTGATAGCTTGATTTCTTTGCAGCTAAGGACTGCAAACGTATCTGAGAGCAGCTCACTGGCTTCCAGGTCCAGCGGGAGGACCTTATCCACAAAGCATGCTGGAACACACAGGGAAGAAGTATTTTACTGGAAACAACAGTGCCAGTAAAGACAGGAAGATAACACAGCTGGATTGAGAGCCTAATGGTTTTATACAGACATCAGTTCTCAGTTTGCCAGGTTTTTAAAGACAGACTCTTACCTAGGATGCTGTGGCTGATCTTTGTGGTAATGCTGAACCTCTGCTCATCTGTAAAGTGGTCTAGCAGGAACCTGTAGATACGCATCCTTTTTTCTTTGTTATCTTTTCCCTTCAGAGAAAAGAGATTCTTCGCCCTGTGGTAGACCAAGACATTTTACAAGGGCCACGTCGCATTATGTGAACTCACAGAAATAAGATGACTTTACATCAGCAAGGAACATTCGAATGTCACTTTCAAGACCCACGAACCTGTTAGGATACCACACTCTCCCACAAATTACATGCAGAAGTCCTCCCAGAAGTGACATGGGGAAGACGGGACACTCTTAATTTAACACTGCTTCCCCTAGCTGTTTTCACCCTATTGCGTACATAATTATAAAGTGCCACGAGTGCTTTGCTGCGACCAAAAGCCGCATGGCCAGGCAGCCCATCATTTAGCAAAAAGGAGATACAAACGTGCTCAACTGACCGCACGCTCTGGGGGAACCTGTTGTACTTCTCATGTTTCTCATAGCTATTGAAATGGAAGATGCACTCAATGAAGTGTTGGGAGAACATCACTGGATTCCTCTTCAGTAAGAGATGCACCAGGCAGAACTCTCCAAACCTGGAAAGGAAGAAAAGAAAGAACTTACCATCAGGTAGCTTCTACAAGTCACCCCTGAAACGCAGCGTAGGGTTCACAGGCCATAAAGCAGGGGGATGGCTTTCCTCTGCCAAGTCTCCCTCAATACCACATTTAATTCTTGCCCAGCTCCATCTGGGCTTGAACAAGGATATCAGCTCATTGACTTCAAGCCCTTCTTCAAGCAGAAAGAGATAGACATTTTCAGCATCCACAATATACTTCATTTTTTTTGCCATTAAAGTAAACAGAGACAGAAATAAATTTGAACTTGAATCCAGGCACAACACTTTCATTCTTTAAATAACTTAAGTTCCATTGTGGCTGAGACACTTACAGTACTTTGCAAAAAGTTAATCACCAAAAGTCCCTCAAGAGCTGCAAGTCAGTCCCAGACTTGAAGAACATGTTTTTGTCTGGATGCAGTCACTGAATGCAGATGCAAAGAGAAAGGTTCCCAAAGAAACAGCACCATGCTCCTTACCTAAAGCTCTAGGAACATGATGTTGCAATGTCACCATCTACTGGAAAGACATTTTTACATACTAAAAACTCACTGAAGAGAAAAGAAAGTGTGAATATGCACTAGTAAGCAACGGCAGGTTGATGGCCCTGGAAACACCAATCTTCAGATTGATTGTTCCAGGTAGAAACAAGTAGCAAGCTGTCCAAGCCTCCTCTGCATCCAGTATCCCGGCACTATCTACCATCCTTAGAGAAATCTGCCCCACTCGCACCTCTCGCGCAACAGAGCAGCTTGAGACTTTGAAACCTACAAAAACTTCACAAACATGCACTTCAAGCCAGTGTGCATAATTCCTCTTACCTGCCGAAGTATTACAAAATGTGGTAGAAGGCTTAAAAAGACAAGGCATGCCATACAGGAAAAAAAAGAGAATATTTAACCCTATTCCTAAAACAAAACCAGCACTTAAGATGGATCCTATTAGAAAACCACAGGGAAGATTTCATAAAAGCTTGTTTCAAAAATGCCTTTTTTTCTGCGTGAGAGTCAAAAATAGAGCAGAGATGCATGTTTTGAAGACAGCCAAGAACAAACAGCTTGCTACTTTGGGACCTTCACATGACTTGGAAGGAGGTTCACCGCTCCTTTGCTACCATTGCAGACCCTAAAGTGCGAACAACTGTAGAAGTGAGAGAGGTTGATGGGGTAATCATCTGCGCTCTCACTGAAATTTTTCCTTGCACGTTGAAGGAGCGAGACTGAAACTGGTTTTGAGTACATCTCTCATCTTCAACTCCTTCACTGTTTTACAGATTAGTATTTTACCTGGCAACATCTGGATTTGGATCCACCAAGACGCTGACGAAACGGAAGAAGAGACAGTCTCTCCATTTCACAAACTCCTCCTGTAAGAAAACAACAGACAATAAATTATCAACTTGAATCAGGAAAAACCTAGCGTGAACCTTCAGGCTGTAGCCTGAACAATATCTGATAGAGGCTAGCAGAACGTACATCAGGCAAATGAACAAGCTACACAATTTCAGCTGGAGGTACACAAAATAAACCCCCAAGATGACAGTGTTTTCGAGGATGCTTTAAACAGCATAAATGCCACAGCGGAGGCATCTAGGTTTACCACAGGTATCAATAAAAAAGTAGAAACATGAAAAATCTGTTCTCCCATCCCAAGGCACACATGCTTTTCAACACTGTTCTCGGAGCCAAATGCATTCCAAATCTGCTTTGGTTGGCTTCATATGAACATTGCAAGGGTGAACATCTTGAGCCTCTCAACATTTACACTTTCAGAACAATAAGCAGAGACAGTAGGAGAAAAAGGTGCTGTGATGCTTGTTATATTCATTCATATAGAAGTGAAATCGAAGGGAATTCAAAGAAATAAAGAGAAGACAAGAAAAGAGGTAACCATTGACTAAAAAGAATCTCATTATCCAACTGCATTAAGTATCCTTGATATGATTCCTGCCTAGCTAGCAAAAAAAAGCAGTAACAAAATACATGGTTTAAAGACTTCTCAATGAAGTGTAGATTAGTCAAGGTACAAGGAATAAACCCCCTGGTCAGGTCGCCAGTATTCAGCACAACAGAGGTACATGAAGCGGGCTCTCAGATACATGCTCAGCCTCTACCTGCAGAAGGTTGGTAAGCAGGATCAGCGTCTGCTTACGGATGAAGGGATTTGGATCCTTCAGACACAACGAAATGTTGGGAACGTATCTGTCCACCATGGATGTGTAGCGGATACACAGATCACACATAACGATGACAACGTTATTGCGAACGGCCACATCATTTGACATCTCCAGTTCTCGAGCTAGAGCTGCAATGCATTTCTTTGCCAGGTCCTCATGCTGTAAACACAATTTACCTGCGAAACAGAGATGAGACTGTCAGTGCTGTGAATATATTCTTCTTCCCAACCACCACAGCCCAGCTTACTGCCTCCTTTGAGTCCAATATGAGCCAAGAAAGGAATCAGGAAGTAAACAGGGGAATAAACAAGAAACACATGCTGAAACTTAATGAGCAATCTGCACGATCTCTCAAAGAAATGATACTTCAAGGAGTTCTTCCAAACTCCTCTTAGACCTATAGAGTGGGTCTCTATGCCAAATTCCCTCCTTCACAGAGAACTATTTCTGTATACAGGGTATTATTCAAAGCAGCTAAAAAGAACAGCCCCAGCTGTCATAGGCATAGCAGGGAGACACCCACCTCTAAGAGCATCACTAAACCAACTTAATATAAAATAGCCTGCATTCTAACATTACTTCTCCCTAACTGTTTCTAAGCTCTGTACAGAAGTATTAAGCTTCCCAAAGCAGTTAAAGAAAGAATAACACTATCTATCTGCAAGAGACGAGACTTGTTCCTAACCACAGAGGTACTACAAAACCAGAAACTTTCACTTAGTACGCTCCATAATACTGGCGACGTAGATTTGACCAGGCTTCTATCACAAAGCAGCTCTTTGTTCACGCTGAGGAGAACGAGTACCTCTGTGCAGTCATTCTGCTCTAAACTGCACCAGAAGCACCAAGTTTTCTCCATCCTCCGTTGAGCACCTTACTACATGTAAGATGATCCTTCAGCCAGACAGCAACCAACCTCGAGTACAAGGACAGTACAGTTCTGAAGGATGTTGCTAATTATTAATCACTACTAATGCATTAACCACCTTGAGAAGAAGTCACATAGATGGCAGTACTTTGATGGTTTGTGCAACTTGTTACCATGGATATTTGCATTGCTAAAAGCTATGAGCTGAGGCAATGCAAACATTGAGTACTGTGGCTATCTGTTACAACTGACACAGCTTTGGAGCAGAACTTTAACCAGGAAGACTGAGAACTGGATACACGAGGGCAGGCTTCTGCTGCAGGATGGCACTTACCTAGAGTAATGAATGCATGAGCTCTGACCACTGGAGGCATGGCTGATCCTCTGAATTGGGACAGAGGCTGAGAAGCTGGAATTTCCTCACCGTCTCGAGAACTAGACACTAGGAAAGAACAGGTTAGGCTTGAGATCATGCTTTTCCGGTAAGCAGTGTCGTCTATAAATACAAAACTGAAGGCAGAAAGGAGAGCGCCTCACATTGGTCCTCGGTGACCGAAGAAGCCAGAATGGACTGAATCAAAAGAAAGATGCGCTTCTCCACTTTGGCTGGACACAGCTGTGCAGCCTCGCCCAGGATGAAGAGGTGTCTCACCTACAGAGAGAAAGCCACACTGCAGTCAAAAGGCAATGGCTGAGCTGCAAATTAAGACAGCAGGAGTCGGTACGGTACTTCTCCAAAAACCACTTAAAAATTCCCTCAGTGCTTTTGAGAAGACACAGAAGGTGAAGCTTTGAAGCAGAAATGTGTGTGTGTTTAACATGCTATAACCCTCACACATCTACTAATAATACTGAAGTACTCCTCAAAGCATTCTATGTGTTTTACAGACTTATTTCCCAAACAGCTCATCTAAGAGGTATGAGTGGAAAAGCAAAGAAAACCCACGTAATTTTATTAAAAATACACAGGGTATCATACCCTTAAAGGAACCGCTGATGTATAAACCTGTTGTACGCTCCCAGGCCCATAAATACCAGATTTCATTACAAGCTTATACACAAGGTGTGCACATCAGTATTTTCCTATGTAACACAGTTATTGGCGTGAACTTTAAGGAACACCGATTTCAAGTTCGTCTACATCCTTTGACCCATCTGTGAAGGGGAACCAAGCTTACCAACAGATCTTCTTGCAGCTGCTCTGCTCCATCCTCTTTGAGAACTATGCTCGAAATATAGCTTTCACAAGTGGATACTAAATCTCCACACACCTGGTTGAGCAGCTCCTGTTCCATAATTAAACAAAATCAGTTCAGCACTTTATTAATTAAACAAAACATAGCTGTAATATCTGTCCACATATGAATCCCTAATCTGAAAGTCCTTATATGCTTTTAATAATCTAGGTCCTACTGAAATCAATCAGACAGTGCCTTAGAGCTTTAAAAATTCTCCTGCACATCAAAAGATGTGTGCAAGCGTCAAAACACCTTGGAGAATCTGGCTTTTAATGACCCACAGGCCTAAGTTTACTTCATTATAGAAATCACACAGATTTAAACAAAAAGGATTTAGGTGACGGTTTCATGTATATCCAACACATTTGAGGCTGGCTGTGTGAATTTTTACATGTTATTCGGAAAATGCCATTCCATTCACATGAAAACACAATGCGAGTTCCAAGGGGTGGAGGGGAAATGAAAGAAGCTAATTGTCTACCAGACTGATGAAACCAAAGCATCATTTCTCTTTTTCTACCACCTAAGACTGGTAACATAAGAAACCAAATAGATATTCGTATGGCAGCTAAGCTGTTAGAACTGCTAAAGTGACCGATGTACAAGAACACCTGCATTTGGTTGTAAGCCAACATACCATGATGACTATACCTACAAGGGAGGATTTTCTGACTGTCAATTTAAAAAAAAAAAAAAACCAAAAACAA
>VZTL01027166.1:0-14091 GCA_013400535.1 Scopus umbretta | reverse complement strand
TCTGTCCCCAAACTCAAGCTCTTCAGTCAACGCAGCTTTTCAAGGCAGGCACCTTCTTTCACTGGTGAGAGCTGGGAGAAGCAGGCCCATCGCACTCTGTGGATCCAACACAAAGAATTAGTTTTAAGCTTGTGATGGATGCTTCTGTATAGCTTATATAGCTGCTGTAATGATATTGGTCCTTTGGGATTTACCTTTGTTTGTTTAATCTCTTATCTATTTAGTCTGTTTTTTCTTTCTTTGTTTTCTAGACTGTCTTCATTAAGAGCCAAAGCTTAGGTAATCATACTGGCCCTCTGTGCTTTCCCCACAGTTTTAGAGCCAATAGCTTCTTGCAGCATGTGGAATCTTCAAAGAGAACCCATTTTTACAGATTTAATGAAAACTGACAGCTAGGTAGAGGGGAGAAGGTGATTTTTCAAGTGCTGTAAGGGACTGCAAAATTTTGGTATGTGCTCACACTTTAAATTCAGAGGTTCTTCTCAGGAGCTGGTCTGTGCGCCTGTCCCGTTGGAGGTAACCAGATCCATTGGCAATCAGGTTTCTGTTAATACTGCCACTTACAGAGCTGCTTGTGTCTCTGTTAGGCTAAAAATTGGTTTTTTTTTCTTTGGTGTGGTTAAATGAGCAATTCCATTTATAATGAATTTTACCAAAAAATAGTGAATACTGGAGCTTAAATTAGCTATTTAGTGTCAATATATAATAGCATATGAATAACACCAAACAAGCTACAGTGATAGAAATAACCATGTTTCCCTCAGACCATCTGCATTTGTGGACAGCCATCTGCAAATTGGAATGATAGTTGTGTTCACAGAAAGTAAATATTGGGTCGGATAGTACAAAAATACCTGTTTGTTTGGTTTCGTTGTTGTGGTTTTTTTTTTTCTTTTAAACAAGATATTAAATACAAGTGCTCAGCACTGGCACTGGTGGCAAAAATGTCCCTTAGGACAGTCTATGGTTGCTTCCATTCCCTTGCATCTCCCAGAGGCTCAAGCTATTCACAGGCAAAGCTGCAACCCAGTCCGCTGATAGACATTAATTGGTTATCTTGCAGTATGTCCTTCTGCGTGAGAGCCCTCAGGTACAGGTGGCAGGGTGCCAGCATAAGCTGTGAATGAGAAATTAAGTGTTAAACAAAATCCCCTCGGAGGATTTTCTTGAATGAGGCCTGCATTACTTTGCTGTCATTATGGCTGACACTTTATCTTCACAAAAAGAAATTAACATTTCCATCAATAAGGGGCTCCAAACTCTAGCTGAGATATAATTCAGTTCAGTTCCTTTAGCATGTCCAACACTTCATTAAGTAAAAACAGGCAGCAGAGTCCAGTGAAAAGAAATTTGATTCATTCGGGATGAAGTCAGTGGTAGTGAGCAGCGTTCACCGGTGCAGGATTTGGGCCCGGAGATCTCCTTAGAGCATGAAGTATAAGTTATTGTTCAGCAGCAGTGCTGTAGCTCTCAACCAGCCTTTTCATCAAAGTCAATTAAGGGATGCAAACGCTGTGCTGTAGAGAATTGGGCTTACGTTTGCCAGATCATGATTTAGTATAGTGGTTTTAGACAAGGCAGCTGAGGCTGTTGAACCTTACAATCCAGTGTATAATGAAACGTACTGCCAATGAAAGTCTCTAGGTTTAAGAAAGTCAGGAAGATGATACTAGTGTAAAATAACCTTTTCCTAACTTTCAGTGATTGATCGTGAAGTTCAGTGGAAAACTACTGAAAAGATAAATAACCAAAGAATCTTAATGAATATATATCAGTGCAGCTAAGGATGTCTCGCTCATAAAGAACCTTATGGATCCTCTAATTAATTCTTTTCAGTGCCTATAGCATTCATAGATTTGCCCCAGATGCACGCTAATTTATTTTTTGCTGTATCTTCACCTAGTTACGGTAACTGAATGGCCTTATTACCTGTTTGGACATTTCTTGATAGGCAGGCTTAATTGATTCTATTTTAATAAAGGTGGCGATTTCTTAGTGTCGTTCCATCTAAAATTGTCAAAAAAGTCTCATCAGCATTAAAATACGTTTGAAGGGTTTACATGCCTGTTAAACCAAAACCTGGAAGAATTGATTATGCCAGGCAAAAGTTTTTAACTTTGCATCTTGGGAGTGGAAGGTTTGTGAGTATTTTGATTGCATTGCTGCAAAAAAGAAGGACCTCCATGCAGCTTTGGTTCATAGGAGGCTTCTTCAGTTTGCAAAATTAAAAATAATCTTGGATTATAATAGTTACTTTTGAGGAAAGATACATATTTAAGTAGTTTCGGTTGACAGTATGAATAACATTTGAAACAAAAGCCTGCCAAACTGAACTATGAGTTTGGAAATATTAGTGAATAGATTTTCAGAGTTACTTGTGACATTAGAAAATTATCATATCTTAAGTCCTTGCATACATTTTATAAATAGTTATGTGACACTGAGTTGTTGAACACTGAGAGTTAACACAGATAGCTAAACACTGGGAAAAAAATTCCTGCAAGGCATTAGATATTTCAAACCCAGGAAGGAAATTCTCTTGCCCAGGACTGATATTTTTCATGTAATGAACTGGAGGGGCGGGGAAGGCTGGAATGTGAACTATGAGGATGGAAAACATTTAGTCATTCTTGGAATGATATGAATGTTTTTACAGGAAGCTTAAGTAAACACACATGCTGCTGCTTAGTAGGCTGCAGTTAACTTTTTTGGACAGCAGACAAAATTCAAACAAGTATGCAGGCTCGAATGAAAGGCTGTTGAGCAGCACACCCTTCAGGACCTGTTTTTAGCCAGTTATGTAAAGCATTAGGTAGAAAGTTAGACTGCTCTTCACTTGCTTTTTTAATTATTTATTTATAGTAAATGCTTGAATGTACTGATGCTGTATTTCTTTAAGGCGGTTGGTGCTGGTTTCGTAGGATCAGAACATCTTAATCCTTTTAGAGGTAGTTTGTATTATAAAATACTACAGAAGAGGGAGCTATTTCACTTTCCTGAAACACAGTCATGTTCTTCGTTATTGATGTTAGAGGCCTTCCTCCATGTGAGGAGCATGATTTTGACTCATTTTTCCTTCCTTCCCCAGAAGTGGTTTTCATTTCATGCTCCTGATGAGATGTTGGACTTTCTAGAATCCCCTTCTGTTGAGCATATTCCCTGTACAAAGCTGATACTTTCCCCAACTATCCCAAGACCAATCAGTGCAGGATCTAAATGCACTGCTATTTTATGAGAGTCCTTCTCTCAGAGAAGAGACTTCAGAGAGTTATTTTTTGAATTTGTGACTGAGCACAATAAGACCTTCACACAAAGTTTCTTATTGTTGTCCCTCCTAACACCACCCCCATCCCCCCCCCCCCCAAAAAAAAACCCAAACCATAGTTAGTTATTGTTAAAAGTATTGGAAATATCAATGGGCAGAACTTAGAATTTCCCCCCCCCATTTATACTGAAAGGGGGGGCAGTGATCAGTACTGCTGACCTAAAGGTAGGGAGGACATACACAGTGGTGCTCACAGGTGGATATAAAGCTTCTCTGTGCTATACACTGAAAATGTGTTTCCATTTTCCAGCTTTTTAATAATATGCACAAGGGATTAATCTATTTTATCTGACTGTCTTTAGTTAAATTATAGACTGCTTCACATTAACAAGATGGGAATACGAAAGAGGTTGGGGAGTTGTAGCACTGAGCGGTAAAGCATACAATCCCACTTCTCATTCTACAGTTATGACTACATAGTCTTCACACTTAAGTATAGGATTATTTTTAGGCCTTGTGGCTTCATTGTGCTGCGCCACAGTTAGTTTGGTGTGTGGGAAAAGTTCATGTATTAATGTTGGTATGAACTTGTATGTTGAAATTATCTTGGTTGTAATTTAGACTTTCAAAAGTACAAATGCTTTTTTGCGTGCCTTTTTCAATTTTTTTTTTCAAATGTTTTTTTATACATGGGAAGAAGTCACTGGCAACCTTATCTTCCAGTTGCGTGAGAAATATTCTCTAAAAAATTCCTCAAAATATCTTGATTACAATATACTGTGTGTTATATAGTACCTATGAAAACAAGCATCTGAAACTGTTTTTAAGCATGCCAGTAATAGTCAATATACAAATACTGAATAAATACAAATAAAACACAAAATAGTATCTTGATGGGTTCGAGGGACATATTTTTCTTAATGTCTATTAATGTAAAATTTGCTTGGCAATGAATTTTTAAGGCCTGTGCTCCTAAATTCCTTATAAAAGTACATGTGCAGTAGTTTGCAGTCTTGCAATGCAATTGATGAAATCCGTGGTGGTTTGGGTATTCTAAGAAGGATCTCAAAAGATAATTTTCAACGTCTATATAGTCATATATCTATAGAACTTACAATTTTATAATTTTGATGGAAGAAATGTGTTTCTACGATGCAGATTGAAACCTCTTTGTTAGTGTGGAGTTGGCTGGAAATGGTGGGTTTATATGAATACAGTTAAATTTGTATATCAAAATCCAACAAGGCAAGAAAAACATGTGTGCATACATACATACGTAAAATGCTTACAGCCTTGGGGTCCATGATGTCCTCTGCCTGGTTTTGTTGAATATATGTACATGGACTGCTGTCAACCCATATTGTGCTGTAGTTTGTTATTATGGAATTTCCAGATAATATTGTGATATGTTTGGGATACTTTACACCAAACATTGTTAGAACTCACTAGCTTTCAAGCATATGCACATACAGTAATACTGAGTAGAGCTGCGCTGGGAGCACTGATGAAGATGATAAAGAGGAGAAGGTGGACCTCCTGTGTTTGCTTAGCTGGAGTAATCATCGTGTTTGAATCAAAGTAACTGAACCCAAGTGTTCGATGCATATTTTTGTTATACTTTTATGGCAAGGAAAAAATACAGTACTTTTATTATAATAGGGATAGCTTTTTTTCCCCTTCTGTATCGACAGGCCAACGTTTACGAGTGGAATTACAAACTGAAATGACTGAGTAGTGTAAAATACCTGTCCCTTTACATTTCTAGTACTTTCAGGTTAAGATACATGGTGGTCCAGATTTCTAACACTTGATTAGAAGAAGCAATAGAAGTTCCCTGTTTACTTTTAAATTAATTTCTGTTTAAAAATGTTATATTTAATAATGTGCAGAATTAAAAACTTAGAACTCAATAGTTACTTCCCTACGTAAAACCGATTTTGTAAAAGCCTGGAGTAAGTATTTCCTTCACATGGTATTACTGAAAGTGTGAAACAAAACCCATTTTGAGTTAAAATATTGCATTCCAAATGAAACAAAGCAAAGAGCTTGTTTTAAGTGTTTTCATGTAATAATAATAAAAATACCTTGCCAAGAGGTGAAGGTGTGGGTAACATATTAACTTAAAGGAGGACAAAAAATGAGACTGATTAAAGGTGGTTGTGGCTGTCACTAAATAAGGCTTCAGAAAGAATGGCTGTTATAACTGCCTGGAAGAAATTTTGTTTCTTGAATAAAAAGCTACTCTTTAAGTCATTAAGTAGATTTCAGAGAGATGGTATTAGGCAAATGTGTACTTTTATTGCGGAAGGCAGGTAATCAGTACTTGGCAAAAACATAGAGAAATCATCAGAACTTGAAATGTTTATCTTTTGGATTTCATTTCCCTGATTAGGATCCATCAAGGATATTGCTGCTTTCCCTGGAAATGTCCTGAGATTGTGAGAAAGTGAAATTCATAAAGTTACGCAAGTTGGAAAAGACCACCAGAGATTTTCCAGTCCTGCCTCCTGCTCAAAGCAGGTCCAGTGACAGCAGGATCTCAGGGCCTTGTCCCAATTAAGTTTTGAGTATTTTGAAGGATGGAGATCCCACAGCTTCTCTAGGACTCTGTAGTTTGAGCACCCATGTGGTTTAAGAGAAAGAACAAAACAACTTTTATCCAGTTGTAATTTCCCGTGTTCATGCTTGTGTTCATTGCCTCTCAATCCTAGCCTGGAGCCACATCCAAGATGAGCCAGGCCTTGTCGTCTTTGTTACCCTCCCATTAGGTAGTGGTAGACAGCAGTAGGATGCTCCCCTCGCCCTCCTTCTCCAGGCTGAACAAGCCCCGGTCTCTCAGCTTCTCACCGTGCACCACCTGCTCCAGCCCCTGACCAACTAACTTGGTGGCCTGTGCTGTACTCCCTCAGGTGTCTCGGTGTCTCTCTTCTACTGAGGAGCCCAAAGCTGGACACTTCTGCAGCTCTGGGCTCGCAGATGTTAAATAGAGGGGAAGCATCATGTCCCTGCACCTGCAGGCTGTGCTCCTGCTGATACCGGTCCCTCTTGTCCTTCACACAAACCAAAACGAAACGCTTGATGCTGTCGTAATACATGTAGCCTTGCAGTAGTACAGTTACGTGGAGTTGCTCTTTGTTTTCTGGTATGAATTCAAGGGCCAGAGTTCAGACTTTGAACAGCTAAGGATATGATAAGAAGATGGGTATAACTTTTCGTTCTGGTACCAGCCTTGGGGGGGATTTTTTTTTTTTTGTTCTCTTTAAAATTAACTAAAGAATTATGTAAATGAAATCTCCAACGTTAGAAGGAAAAAGGAAATCTTCAGTGAATGGTTAAACAGTAAATGGATAAACAGAAGTAGTCAACAAGATTGCAATAAATAGTCTCTAATTTTTTTGTTTGATTTCCTTTATTTTCCAGGGCTTCAGCAATCAACAGTGAATTTTAGTTTTCTCTTTTTTGGTAACTTCAATTGATCAAACTGTGTGTATAATAAATTCTAATCCTAAGAAACTCTTTTTCCCCTGGTCTCACTGAAACATGGATGCATTAATTTCTCTCCATTTCCGAGTACTTCATCTGAGCATTATCTAATACCTTACTACCTAACCAAGTATAAAAAGATCTGTGTATGAGGCACAGTACTAGACCAGGTCAACCATCCTGTGTTCTTGTGTGTGTATGTGTGTATCTATGTGTATGTGTGTATATATACATGGTATTTCACTTTTTTAACAGAAGAAAACATCTGCTCTTTGTAATATAAGCTGTGTCACTCATAGAAGTGAGAGGTCTAAAAAAACCAGAAAATGGCAGAAGAGAGGAGCCTGGGGATGGGTTTTGTTTATCTTACAAAAGTATCCTAGATAGAAAAATGTCAGTGAAATTATGGTCTTATTCCACCTTTCCAACTACTTTTTTTTTTTGGTGATGCTCCAGTTTTTATGTTGATATTGCTAATGTAGGCTCTGTAAGTACAAAGCTAGCTCCGAGCATTGCTTGGATGTCACTGTCTTCCTTTCTTTCCCTGTAAATGCACAGTTTGATTTCAAGCTGGGATGAACAAGATTCAGGGGTTTGATCACATACCATAATACTTTTCAGGGAGACCAGTCAGACTGATGGACTACCAGTGGCTGAAATATTCACTGTGGATTTCAGAATTTTGAAGTTATTTTTAAGTAGATGGCAGTGTAAAAAATTAATTCAAATCTTTTTATCAACCTCCCAGCAGGCAAATTAGTAACCCTCTGCACTAAAGTTCAGCAGAGAAAGTAACAGGCTCAGAGAGGGGATGTGGAAGCAAGATGTTTTAATAGAAACCTGCATTTAACTTACATATACGCACTTGACATCAGCAAAATCTGTGCTTTATTACAAAATCCACTGTTTTCATTCAAACTCTCTTCAATCTCCTTCTCTTTTTCTTCTTCTCTCTTTCTTTCTATGGTATATTTTTATTGTTGTAAAGCACGCAGACAGAAACAGCGCCTGTTTTTTCCCACCCATTGTCTGTGCATTTGTGCACTGGATCTTTCTTCTGCCGTTTCTACCAAGAGCAGCAGTGAAAGCTGAGCTGGGATCATGCAGTGGTACATGCTTTTTCAAGCTTAGCTACTGCTTGCCTATTCAAATAGCCAGAAGCCTGGCAGAGCAGAGCTGGCTTTATTTGTTGAGTCTTGTCTAGCGAAGTGAAAAGGGCTGGTATTTTTTTTTTCTGGCTGCATTTTTGCACATGTGGGGGTAGGGAATGAAATTATTTCTTTTGTCCTCTACTTGAAGCTCATTGAGAAGCAGGCATGCATATAAAATCACTGTATCTCAGGGCTTACCTTTAGGGACAGAAGGGAGAAACAACACATTTGTAAGCTTGTCTGGAAACACTGAGGATGCTGAGAGCAGACACAAAAGTGGAAGGTAACAGAATAATAAAACACAACAAATAGAGTACTAACAAAAACCTTACAAATTAATATACTGATAGTTTAATTTTGTCCCTTGTAAGAAATACCATATTACTGGATGTATTAAGGGGGAAAAAAAATTGTTGTGTCGGTGTGTCCCCAACGCAAGAGCATCAAAATATAGAAGTATAGCTCTGACAAATCACCACAAAAATATATAACAAAGATCCACTGTTGTGTTTTGGGTTTTTTGGGTTGTTTTTTTTTTTTTTTTAAATAGATATTAAATTATACCTGCAAATAAAGAGAAGTTATCTTTAGGGGTGAACTTCAGTGATGGGTGGGTGAAACACAATCCTGTTTCTCTCTAGGTTTAGTTTACAGCCAAGTGGTAAAGCTACAGTCTCCTTCAGTTCTCCAGCTTGTGTAACTGTCTATGAACTTTGTTTTGGGTAGCATTAATGATTCATATGATTTGTAGTGGTTTTAACTACCAGTGAGTAGAAGCATTACTGTGGCTTTTTTGTCATTTGGAGTGTAGGGTTTGGGCTGGCTGGCCAGTAACCTGAATGTAGCTTCAGGGTTGTATTCTGGTCATCTGCATGTTTAGGGTATTTCGGGTAGAGAATGTAGTGAAGTAGGAAAGGAGGTTTTCAGAACAGGCACCAGATGCTAAAAATCAGTTCATTTGCAAAGCTAGTTTATATACTCTGAGTACTAAACAGATGGGATTAATTAATGGAGTTCCTGGAATGTATTATATTATTGATATGTATCACTATGTTCTTGATCGCTAAACTAATGGTTTGGTGAAGTTGCAAATGTTAGATTTTAGGCATGAATATGATTTAGTTAGTTTACTGAATTAACTTGAAAGCAAATACGAAGAGTTCACTGAGATTAAAAGAAGTCTAGTTTGGGAATCCATGGATTCTGAAATACATTCTCTATTATGGTTACTCTTCCATACTACACATGCAAACTCAGAGCTGTAAAACAAGTAACTTACAGAAACTTTTAAAACCTCTTATTTAACTCACAACGTGGTAATCTATCTTAAACTCCTAGAGGAAGAAAAAAATCTGAAAAAGTTTTCATTTCAGTTAGAAATGTTTTGAGGGTTCTGTAGACGCACAGATGCCACTGTCCAAATCTCCAGCTTGCATTTGAACAAAGCTATTGGTGGTATTTTATATACATATAGTATGTGTGCCTACTTTTCCTACAAAAATTACACAGGCAATGGAATTTGAATGTTACTTCGAAACTTTCAGCAAAGTGAAGAATCTGAACCGTGACCTCCAAGACAGAAGTTTGAAGTCGTCTAACTTCAATGTAGTGCCTTTGTGCAGTTTTTCCCTCTAAACTCTGTACTTGGCTGACCAAATTTAAAGAGGATTAAAAATGTTCATCCACTGTATAAATTGTTGTGAAGGGAAGAGTAGGGCTGGGGAGAAGCTATGAAAGCTGAAAATTGTGAAAGACAATGAAAGCAGAAATGTGCATTCTTATAATGGGATAACCTTCACTTGACTGGGGCACATGGGTGCAAAAGCTGCCTGCTGGACATGGAAATTTGCATTTTGGTTAACAGTATGTAGTTCTAACAACTTAAATAACGTTGAGTGGTATTTTGCCCACAGCCTGAGAGCAAAGACCAGATGCCTTTAGGTAAGGATGGCAAAATCTGCCTTTTGATGTATTTGGTTTGGGGATAAGAGATGGCAAGATGTGGCCACCTCCAGTCCATGAAAATCTGCATACTGTATAAAACATATTATGGTTTATTGTCCTGATGGTTAGTATACCATTTCTCCATATTTTCACAATTTATCAATTAATGTACTGAATTTTTTAAAAATGTAATTTCCTCTTAAGTCTTCATTTCTTGAGATGGAGGAACAAGATAAATTCAAACAATTGAAATGGTGAAACGACAGCTCACAGTTAGTTCTTTAAAAGTCATGCAATTGGAGTTTCCTGAATTCTTAGTTTAGTATTAATAATGCTCATAACTATAAATTCATTGGTTCTTAAGTTCTTGAGTTCTATGAAGAATATAAGATGGACTAAAATAGTCTCACAGATCAAAAAGTCATTAAGGAAAAGATAGGTGTTTCATTCCTTCTGTATCCTGTTTTATGACGGTAGTGTTGAGGTTCCTTGATGTTTTCCATAAATCTTTGGATATTATTTTATTCTAACAAATTTGCATACTAACACACATGAATATTTCTGGATACCATATGTATTAAAACAAATTTCATACTCCAACGTATTTAAATGGTGTCCAAAAGTAAGTATTATACTGTTCATAAATACCTGATCATTGGCAATAATATCTTCAACTTCAAAAAGCATAATCTGGTACTGCAAAGTATACTATAAGAAATTATGTTTTCAATGAATAGACACGTTAAATGGTTTCCAGAGATCTTTCATCTGCACTGTAGCTTGTATTCCCTTTTGGTACTCAGAGTCTCTTCTGCTTTAAATTTCAGTAGAAGTGATCTTATTCATAGAAAGTTTTGATCTCCTGAGTCACATGCTTTGATTTGCAGCTTGGTAGTATCAATCAGCTGAGCTTTGGAGAAAGCTCTGTTCAGTTTCTAAAGTAAAAAAATCTGTCTGAAGTTTTGATGAAATACTTTTGGAGAAAAGGGAGCAAAATAAGTATTTTACATTCAGTTTTAAACTGCATATGCAGGAAAGCTGATTTCATAGTGACTAGAAGACTGTAGTAGTTTTTCCTGTTTCAATATTTCAAAAATTTTATGCAGCTTTATACTGTCTGTGATGAGTGTACATCACTTCAAAACAAAGTCTGTTTCTTGAATTGTTTCAGAAGTACTGAGAATATTCATTAATCAGAAGCGAATTTAATTAAAACTTGTTCTCTTCACTGTTGCATTGTGTACGCCTTTTTGTGAACTTAATTAAAATACTTAAGTAATCTCAAATATATTTGTTTTATTTTTTCTTACCTTCAGAACCAACATACATCACAATAGGTCCACCCACCTGTGACATTTTGGTGAACTGCACTTTGACTGAAAAAGACTGTATCTATAGTTTCAAACTGGACCAAAATGGTTGCCGCATTTGTCAGTGCAAAACTAGTGAGTATGCGAAAATACAGTGGCTTCTACCTTTGATATCAAGCTGTATGTGAAAATGCTAGTACACTTTTTCCATTCATGATGTTGATTATATGTTGTGTTAGTATGCATGTACTTTATAGTTGTTCATCTTTAAATCAGGTCCTGATTTCTGACATTGCTTGTTTGCCTGCTTAAAATGTGTTTGGAGGAAAACATAAAATGTCTGACTTCAGGTGAAAATTAACAGCTAGGTAGAAGAGGTAAGAATTTGGGACTTAATATTGATTCAGACTTTGAGAAGGCTGATAAGACTTCCACATTTCGTTTTCCTCCATGTATGTAAAGAGTTTAAGAGCATCTAGATTTGTGCAATTCAAAAACTCCTATTCCTAAATGGCCTATTTTCAACTTAGCTTTTTTCCTCAAACCTTAGGTTTTGAGGATAAATGTTTGGAAGTTATGTGCCTGGTGGGATGTTTGTATATATAAGAACATATTGGTATATAATTTTATTTCTACAACATGTTCTTACATTTATGTTATATGTATATAATACTTTAGTTAGGATTTATGCAGGCTTTAACATCTATTTTTCCCCCCAAGGAAAATCACTGTACCTTGTGAGAACTTTGTCTGTATCAATGAAGCAGCGAAAATGTATTTTTGTATGTGTTTCCTTAAGAATTCAGTGTTTACAGATGAAATACAGAGCAAGGTCCGGTTGGTTGTTGGAATTGCCCAACAAAGGACACCTGTGCAGTACTAGCCTCAGCTGCAGGACGCAACACTCTGGCTGCCAGCCCAGCCTAGGGCAGTGAGTTTAAACCCTCTTTGTGATTTTTATTCTAGTTCTGCAGCTGCCTTGTCGCCTCTGAGGCGTTCACAACTAAAGCGTTACTCCGTTCCTCCTCTTTTGATTTCAGTCTGCCACTGACTCAGTCTTAGCCACTTTCTAAAATAATATGACTATTTTAGGGGTCCCCAGTAGAGATGGTCAAAATAAAACTCCTACTTGGTACTAACTGGTAAAGAGGATTGGATTGGTGTTTTGCTTGAGCAAGAAAAGGGTTTGTCCTGGCTCTTTTTTAAACTTTTTCTTTTGTCTGAGGAAATGTGCATTTTTTAATTTCCATAAGGTAAAGGACAGGACATCTTAATAACAAGTAAATATATGACAAGCAATAATGTCATTATGGTAATACAGAAATAATACCTTTGGTTACAAGTTGTGCTCGTGGCAAGGACAACTTTCCATAGATTGCATCCAAGCTATCGCATACATGCCTTACTTCGTTCTTCCTAAGGACAAAATTAGAAATGCTAAGTTCTGCTTTTAACACTGTGATTTGATTTTTCTTCTTTTTTTTTTATTGTTGTTAAATTGATTGGGGAGTTTGGCACAAACAAGAAGATGGACATACTCAGCAAATTTCATCATCTATGCCTGCCCGTGCAGTCCTTCCCTCCAGTTTGGTGCACAGGAGACCCATCACTCCAAAGGATCATTTCTTTTGTCCTAGATTACCAGTTTGCATGTGTACACGTACCACGTCTCAGGAAGTCTCTGTTCTTGCTTGGAGCATTTCTGATTAAATAGTGCTTAAGAACCTATTCAAGGGGATTTTTCCCTTGCCAGATTTGCTTGAAATTATTTTCATTTTGCAATAGCGAACTGTCTGGAGCGAACTTCATAGTATAATTTGTCTGTCATCTTTTTTTTCAGTTAAATAACTTGAATTGTGAATTGCTTAAAAATCTCAGTCATTCAGAGAGGGGAAACCTTTATTTTCTCAAGAAGTGAAGAAAAATAACAGCTTGGAAGTCTTCATCATTTGGTGCTTATCAGTCAAAATGACAGAAATAGAATTTTTCTGTCAAGTAGTGTCTCTAGCTTGCAAGGCTCTGGACAAATGAGCATGTAAGCACTGAAAAGAAAGGGAGTTTTAGGTCAAATACGCTGAAAACGTACTGGGCTAGTTCTCTGTGTTTTGAGATCCTATGTACTTTCATGTCCAGACTAGTTTAGTTGCATCTTGGCTCTCTAAGAATGTGAGAATGTGTATTATCTTTAGCTCACGTAGACTTGTGTGGACTTTTGGGAACATCACTGTCTTAATACTGTACCCACTCGTTTCTTGCTGGTCTAAGCTGCTCGACTGAGTCAGATTTAAAGTGCCTAAGTAAAGCAGGTCCACATACCCCCATTACCATTTGAACTCATAATATCCTAATTCTACTAATCTCTTTCCAATAAAGTTTCCTTTTTGCTAATTTCTCTTTAGAGGTCTCTCCTGAAGATTCGTTATACTTCAATCTATTTCAGCCAAAATAAAAACAAAATCACAAAGTGGAAGAACACAGAGTAAAGCTGTAAACTGTTCCTCGTTATTTTACCTTCATTTATATTCCTGTAGCCAGAAATCAGTACAAAAGGTTTATTTGAAATAATTATATAAAGTAAGATATCATGAATCTTCTTTGGTGCTTTGTCGTAATTTAGTTTCAAGTTTATCCAGCTTGACTCAAGCCAACTACAGAATGAGAAGGAAGAAAGAAGCAAATCGTAACATTTCTAGAATACGATTTTAATAGGAGTAGTTTACTTTATCCTTCTTCCTGTTTTTGCAGCAAACACAAAAACATGCTGTAACAACATGCAGTGAAAATGTACATGCTGTAAAGTAAAATAAAATAAAAAAGCAGAGGCAGACCACAGTTGTAAGAGAAGGGAGGAAAAAACTACCACTGAGCAAAGAGTGAGCACAGATAGGTATGAAGGGGAAGTTCCAGGGAGTAGAGATGGAAGAACAAATGATGAGGG
>VZTL01027164.1:3655-15159 GCA_013400535.1 Scopus umbretta | reverse complement strand
ATATATATATATGTGTGCGTGTGTGTGAATTATCTGGAAAAAGCGGTTTTGATTAATTCTTGGATGAGACAGCTATGTAAACAGATCAGCAAGTATTTTGTTACAAGCATTTTTAATTTTTTGTTTAAATACCTTTTAATTATGGTATCTATATCAACACGTTCATATCCTTTCTACTATTTATATTTTCATTTTTATATGTCACTAGAATTGAAGATCCCTGATTCTGGTTCACCTTGCCAGCAAATTTTCTTTTTCCAAACATGCCTTCTAGGAGAATATTTTTTTCCTTCCTAAATTTTAACTTTCATGTAAATCTCATAGCCAGCGAATTGATTCCTAAAGCCAGTTTTGGCCTGGATTTGCAATTGGCTGAGATTACAAATCTCCCGTGGTATGCGGAGCAGCACCCAGAAGGTAACTGAAAATCTGAAGAGAGAGCTTGTTTTAGGAACTATTACGTGGAGAAGTTTGTAGGTGTCAATAGAAGTTGGCCCAATGGCTGTAATCTGCTTAATCATTCTTTATGTCAACTAGCAAAACAAAACAAAAAACAACCAACCAACCAACCAAACAAAAAAAAACAAACAAAAAGGAGGAAAGGAGAAACATGAGAGAATTAGCGAAACTTTGTAGTAACTGTTGTTGACTGAGCGTTAAAGTGGGCTTAAAGCCAGGACAAGGCCAGTAATAGTTGTTAAGGCAGTAAGTTACCTGCTGATAGCAAGGTGAGGTGTGCAAACACAGCAGCTGTCATAGTCCGAGTGTAGCTCACGCTTAGCTTTGCGCATTGGAACCTGTTTTCGCAGGGAATGGAAGGATGATGCCCTGTAAATACGCCACATCAATGGGAATCGGTACCTGCTGAAAAACAAGTGTCGCAAGTATAGTCTACACAGCTATGCTACGGGTAAATGATATGATGAAAAGCGTACTAACATCCTAATACAGAAGAGCAAGCATGGCAAAAAGTAATCGTAAGAAAGGAAGGCAAGCATATAAGGTGTAAAACATCAAGTTCAGAGAACGTGTGGAATGAGGTTCAATGTTAAAAAATAATAATCTGAAAGCAAAGAGAGGGAAAGAAAGGAACAACTGTGCATGAGGTTAAGATAAATAATCATGAAAGATTATTGCGATGCATAAAGAGGAGGAGGTCAGTAAAGTAGATTTTGGGACCTCTTAGAGATGGAAAGGGTAATTTATTGACAGATGATGTAGACACTGCTAAAAAATAAATGGATTTTTCGCCTCAGTGTTCACAAAAGAGGATGGGGAACAGATGCCAGAATCAGATATAAATTTCCCAGGAGAGAGGCAAGAAATATTGAAGGAAATGGGGATTATTCCAGAATGGGTGATCACACTGTGGGTGAGAACATCAGTAGATGGATTAAACTCTATAGAGGAGCCATCACAGAATTCTTAAATAAGAAAAGAGAAAGGACTAGTTCCTGCTCGTGGGGAAAAAACAACCAACCAACCAACTGCCCTCCATTCCTTTGCGCCCTCAGCTGCCCGGAGACAACCATGAGGGGAGCTCTGTGTTTCACCATAGCAGCACAATGCTTTTGTCCCATAAGGACTTTATCGACAACTTTTGTGTGCGACTGTTGCAGCTATTTTAAAATAATTTTAAATACTTAAAATATGTTTTACAATGAGGAGTCTAGTCTCCACAAAATGTACAGTCCTGTACGGAAGGGAGACTGAACTTGGAGCTATCCATAAGCAATAGCTCAGTTGGGTCAGGAGAAAATTTTCTTTGAGGGAACCATCGCAGATCAACAAACAGAAGGTGAAGCGTTTCCAGATGGTTTCTGCTATATGGTGTGTTCTGTCTCCTCAAAGAAAATCATTGCTATCTCTTAGTTCTGCCAGAATAAACATATTCTTCATCTGACAGGAAGGTTGATATTGCGTGGTCTGATGGTTCACGTTTAAAGGCGAGATACTTCGGTTCATACATCTGGAATGTTTTCATTTTAGTGGTCTATAGGAGTATATAAGACCAGGGCATATATGCCTCTGTTCGTTGTTGCATTTACCCTTAAGTTCAGGGTTGACACTCAGCCAGTCTGAACGTGGGTCTACGAAGAACTAACATCCAAAGTTTTGATGCTCTTCTTTCTGAGCCTCTTAATGATCTAGAAGAATCATACTTTTGCTGGCACAGTTTTCAGTGTACGAACTTGAGTGAGCTTCACGCTTTTATGAATGACTGAACTTAAATGTTCGATGTAACGATGGAGTTTCATCTCGGTCATCTTGCCAGCCTTGTTCTCGAGGCTCATGTTTCTTCAGAGGCATTTTTGCTTGCACAAATTTGTTATCAAAGGTTCTTATGCCTCTTCCCGGTCCAGATTCATTAGTTTCTTGTACTTACTAGGTTTGGCTGCCTTCACAGGAATGATGTCTGAGTGACTGGCAGGCAATAGCACTGAAGCTGGAGGCAAAATGAGATGCCTGATTTCTACTGAACAGGCAAATGTGAAAACTGAGGGAGGCGATGGGTAGAATATTTAGCATAGAGCTAAGCTGTTGCAGGGCTGTGGACTTAAGACTTGTGGTCTTCCTCGGCGTATACGTTAGAAGAACATCCATTAAAATTTACCAATACTTGGTGGATTGTGAAAAAAACAATGCAAACTGAAGCTGAACTTAGGTTGTCCATCTGGCAGAGGAGATCTTTAACATTTGGGTACCAAGCTGATTCAGCAAAACGCTTTATTTTTAAAACCTTGCAATACTTTAGAAATAGAATCCAGATCAAACGAAATTTCACATCCCTCGGGCAGAAGTTTCTCTCCAATGCTTTGGATAGCTTTTGCAGAAGACCAAGCCCTTTCTTCTGTCTCCTGAGTGGAGTCTTACCCTCTTCCCAAATGCAGCTGCTGGCAGACTTTCTCTGCTGGTTTCTTGTCTCTGCAGCTGCAGGGCAAAGGTTCCAGCAGAGAGGCAGTTCTGCCTTCATCTCATCTTCCTCCCTTGACCTACAGACTGGAAAGGTGCTTTGTTTTTGCTGGTGATCCTGAGGGGAGACACACCTTCTGGTACCTCCACCCATCCTCTTCGGTGGCATCTGCGGTGACGAAGGCTAACATCTAAGGAATGGAAGTATATTTGGTCGGCTGGTGGATCTCTGACTAAATTTAACTAGACCTTCCTTTTAAGGGTCTTTTCCCAACGGCTGCTGGAAAAGTAAAATATCCTGTAGGTGCAGTGTAACTTGGATAATGTTTTGTAATGCATGCTTCTCATGATGGGAATATGCTTTGGCTTCAGTAGCTTTCTGTTACACCACCAACCTCTGAAATAACGTCTCTTGGGATGCAAGGGATTGCAGAGGAAGCTCTGAATAGGTGATAAATTCTCTCATAATCCCTGTTTTGCGGACAGAAACGCCCGGGTGCAACCAGAGACTGAGCTTATTGCCTGCAGCCCTCCACTTGTCCATGTTTAAATTCTTAGAGCTCCCTGCTACTCTCCTGGTCACGGCCCAATATCGTCCTTATTGCTCGGTTTAGTTAGTGTCCTAAATCGACTCAGTATAATCCTAGTTTTCTGTTGATGGAAACTGCAGAAAACCAAGAGCTTTCAAAGCATGAGTGGCTGCGGAAAGAAGTCAGACGTAACATTTGTCCTTTTTTCTACAGAGCATGCCCAGGTTACGTTGCTGGCGTAGACTTACGGGTGTTCGCTTGAGGATGAGTTTCGTTACAGAGGCACTTTGGCCTCCTGCTGTTAATACAGAAATCATCTCTCCATGCCCATAAGCAAAATTTTCCATATGTATAACACACCCAAAGTTCCAGCCATCTTAAAATATATTCTGTGCCTTTTTGTTGTTGTTGGATTCAAGGCAGTGGGGCTCCAGCCTTGGCATCTTTGAACTTCTCTCGACTCTGTTTTGAAAATTCACCTGAAATTCACTGTTGAATCATTTCTGCTTTTCTACAGAACAGAGCAAGAGACTTTTATCGCCTCCAGAGTTCTTGGCTTACACAGGCAGAATATGCTTGGGTTTAGGTCAGCCTGGGGAGTTCCCTTCCTGCCCCCCCTTTCTGGTGGTACGCCAGGTGGAGTGGCAGGTTAGCGAGGCAATAGGAAAGATCTGTTTGGTAGGCTTATAAACGCTAGTGAAGCATGGCAGCCTGAGCTGTGTCTTGTTTAACTTGATCATTTAAATAGCCAGTCCTTTTCAGTGTGTTTTGTTTGACTAGGTTTCACCTCTTTGTATGGCAGAACTATTCTTTGTCTAACTTTGATATATTTTTTTTACATGCGAAATGTTTTTGATCACATTATATGGAGCTGTCATCGCACCCTGAACAGTTGCAATTGCTGTGCCTGCTCATGTGGTGCACACCTGTAACATGTTGGGAACGGACTTGGCTTTGAAGCTAGACTTGTTCTCTCATAAGAGTCCACATATTTCTTCCATCATGTAATGAGATTTGCTGATGATACAAAACTGAGGGGAGCAAGCTGCACTTAAAAGCGAGGCAATATAAAATACAGCTTTGGCCGCAGTCCTGCAGTTGGATCCGTGCAGGAGGAGTCCTGCCACAGTGCAGAGCCCCGTTGACTTGAAGACGGCTCTGTGTAGTAATAAAAAAATGTGCTTGCGAGTTTCTATTACTATAGTTTATTTTTTTTCAACGCTTTCAAGCTTTTAAAATGCAGAGTAAAATAATTACTTAAAAGTAGAGGGAGAGTGAAAGGAAAAGGGGAGGAAAGGAAAGATGTGCTAGTGGAAGTATTTGAAAAAAGCTGGTGGTCCAGAGGGATGCCAAGGAGTGGCAAGTGGATGTCCCTCTTCTCCTGACTGGAGATGGAGAGCAGCCAGCCACGGGCCCGTGGTGGGAACAAGGGTGATGTGGGATCTTAGAAGGTTTCAAAAATGTAAAAAGGACTTTTCTGATTCAGCTACCGAGATGGACAAGGAGGGAAAGAGGGCAATGTGAACCTGCCTCTTCTCTGATGCATTAAACAGAAGAGAAACTGTGCCGAGCACCAGAGTGAATAGGAACCCGGATTCTGCTCTCATGGCTGGGGCGTGGAGCCGACCTGGGAATTTGTCAGTGGAGCTAAGAGCAGGCTCTCGCTGTAGTGTCCCGCTCAGGCTGAACCGGGCCACAAGGAGAGGCCCCTCCATGTTCCGCGTAGGCTCGTGTTGCCGTTTGAGGGAGACAGACAGACCTGAGGGTTGATGGAAAACAGCGCGTTTAAACCTTCACCCAAATACAAAACAGGTTTGTTTTTCCTTTTGGGGCTTTCTCACCCCCACCTCAAGCTAATGGTCTGAGATTCATGAGCAAAGGTTGAATAAAAGTCAAAGGAAACTATTTTGGCACTTTATAAGGGATGAGTGAGGCCACATCCGTAATCCTGTGCACGGTTCTTGTCACCTTATTATTAGAGCTGCGTAAATCTGGCAAGGATTTGTATTTGCCAAATATACCTCTGGCCTAGATTTGGGCTTATATTTGGAATTCGGGCCAGTTTTAACGCCTGTGCAGTTTGTAATTTTTGCCAGTTTTAAGCAAAATAACAGGAAAGAGGATAATGAAGGACAGAGGAGTCAGGAAAGCAAAAAACTTAAGAAAGGAAAGAGCTCAAAAGAGGGGAGGAAAAAAAGGACAAAGGAATACAGAGCCCATTCCTTCTTTTCTACTTTCTCCACAGCCCTTTCTTAACGTATCCTTTCTTTTCCCTTTCATGCTTCATTATTGCGCTTTCTGAATTTAGAAGAATTAAATAAATTCAGCCCCTCTCTTTTGCTCTGCTTGTGCTCTCACATTTGTTTTTTAATTTGCAACCTTCTCCCTTAACCTCTCTCTCATAAATGCCCCCTTCTTTTCCTGTGCCCCAGAGTCCCTTGGTGGATGTGCTGGCTGTGAAAATTTTCCTGGTCTGCGTATCCTGTGCTGATGCACAGGCGCTTTGGTGTACACGCGTACCAGCAAGATTAAAATTGTAAGGGCAGGAAAGTATTGCGCTCGCATTCGTGAAATGAGCCTCGCAAGCGTGCCGGTGAGACAGAGCGCTGTTACTTGCTGATGTTACCTCATCCCATACGTAGGTTAGGTGAAGTAGGCAGAGATACACGCTCCCCGACGGTGGAAAGCCCCCCATGTCTGTCTCTCTGAAGGTCTCCTTGCTGTATTGCCAGAGTGAGAGCGTAGGAGTTGCTTTCCCCGTGGGTTGGCCATGTGGGCTGGTCCAGGTGGAATGGTTTGAGCAGCAGAGAAGCTGGGACTTCCCCAAGGTCAGCAGGAGGATCAAAGGCAGAACTGGAATAAAAGCCAGTAGTGAGGTGCAGGAAGCCCAGATTCTGGCTGTAGGTAATACTGCTCTCCTGCTTAAGTTTGCGATTTTATGTTATCAGGAGCTCGGCGTTTTAACTGAAGACACTTAAGTTGCAGGTTTTAAGTACCGTATGAGCCGGCTGCTCCTCCTCTGTCGTGCTGGCTGTCCCTATCCATCCCAGAGACCCCAGCACAGCCAAGTGCTCTGTATTGGTTATCCACCTTCCTTCAACAGCTCCGATGGGAGGCGTCCATGCCGTGTGCCTCGTCCTCTGCCGCCCGGCCGCTGCCCGGCCAGCCTGCTGGCACGGCGCGGAGGAACGGGGCTGGAGACGTTGACTGCAGGTGTGGGTGCACAAAGAACCCGGGTCTGTGTTGGTTTTCATTAGAGATAATTATCTGTCTCGTACGATTGTATTGGATGAGTGGAGCCGGCTTATTGCATTATTTGGTTACCTTCTTCAGCGATGATTCATTGATTATTAACGCACAGGGATACGCAGGCGGCACGGGAATAATACAGGAACATAGAAGGTGCCACAGCGACGAGCCAACACGGGCATCGACTTGGAGGACTGCCTCGCGTAGAGAGGGGGAAAGGCAGGTTTGCTCCTGCAGGGAGGACAGGAGTGCAGAGAGTCCCTTCTGAAGGTTGGGGGGATGTTGCAAGGCTATTTGATCTAGTGACAAATATGGAACTGGTCACAAGCCTAGAGCTGAGCAAAGGCCAGATGTGAAAGGGATTACATGCAGAAGTTCTCATACAGAGAAAATAATATAGGGACACGTTAATGGCCAGCACTAGAACCAGAAGTTAAAAATAGAAATGAGTCCGTATTTGGAATAAATGTCCTTGTTAGTGGGTTGGTCACAAACACAAACCGACCCGGCTAGGTTTGCATACATCCTGAAATGTCTTCTGGTTTACGCACCCTGGCCTTGCGCTCGCTGCAGCGCTCCGTATGGTCTCTGAGCGAGTACTATTTTTCTTTAAAAATATTATCTTTGGATCTCTCTTGTGTGCTTTTGTGACTGTGCGCTCCTTTCTTCAGAGGCACATGGAAAAATGCTACGTTTTCATAACTTTCGGACAACATCTGAACTTGCAAGACTCCCTTGCCCTCCCTTGGCAGTTTGCATTTTATCGGTGTTAAAAGCTTTGCTTCTCCCCTGCCCCCAGCCTCCTCCAGTCCTGCCAGAATACAGCGTGTAACCCAGTACGCTCCTCTCGGCAGCTTTGGCATGAAGCTCATAAGGAAAAGCAATCTCCAGGAATAAAGCAGATATTTCCCATCCCCGGAGCGGGCAGCCGAAGCAGCAGGGGTGCGGCGCGGCGGTGCGCCGTGGCACGGGCTGGCTCTGCAGCAGCAACTCATCATTATTTTTCAAGTTTTGAGATTTACCTGTTGTGCTCGGTGTAACAAAAGAAATGAAATCTCTGTAATTATACTGGAAGGAGGAGGAGATGGTGTTTTAGTGCCTTTGATCTGGAGCTAGAATAGGCTCAGCTTTTGGAAATTTAATTTGAAAGAATCCAACATACACATCTGCTTTTTGTGCTGCAATTTCTTTTGAGCCAGAAAATAGAAATTTATTAATGCAAATGTGTGGATTCTGTTCATCGGAAGAGAAGGAAGCCCGTTCAAAACATAACTGAGTCTCTCTCTTTATAGCGCTAGAAAATCTTAATAGGTACGATGGGTGCTAACGTTACAGAGTTTATAGGCGAAGTTTTGTGCGAGCAAGCAGACAGCATAAAACAGTAGGACACTTCTGGGAGCATAAAAATTTCTGCGAAATATAATACGTGAGTATTTCCAAGGTACTAATGAAAAGAATGGGGGGAAAATTCTCTCAATAAGCAGTTTAAAAAGAACAACAAAACAAGTGTGTCGTAAAACCGCTCTGTGAGCTTGCCTGGGGTGGGAGGTGGAAGGAGCCCGCGCTGCCCGCGAGGACGCGGAGGGCTTATTTCAGCTGCTCTGCTGATGCCCAACGTGCTGTAAAATTAGCTGTGCCTTGTAAATTGAACGTGATCCAAAATCCAAGGTAGGTACTTTCGAAACATTACTTGAGATGTGACTTGTGTTTTTCAGGGCTTTGCATAAAAACCGAGAAAAGACACATTGGGCAGAAAAGCATGCAGGAGATATACTTTGGCTCTAGTAGATGTTCCATCAGAATTTCCCCTATGTACCTTTATTTATTTTTTTTTTTTGCCTATTCCCTGTCAAAACCTGCCAAACAGGAGCTTGGTCAGTCTCTGCAGTAACACCGTATAAATGAAAATGTATATCTTAAAGCATATGTAAAGAAGCCCTGATTGTTCGGTGTGACAGCAGAGCGCTAAAATAAACCTGAAAGGTTTTGTTTGTTTATTTTTAAATTCATGTGTTTTCCTGCCTTGTGACTGGAGTATATTTTCGGATTTTAAATGAAATTCATTAGGCATTTGCCTGAGCAAGACCCTTCATCAGGTGAGTGTCTCTGTGACAAGAACATCTTTCGGATCTACCCAAGTCAAATAAGATGACCCCCTTTAGCTTGCTTTTGACAACTGGACATTTTTCTCTCGGCCGCCTTTATTTCTTTCTTGTGTCCTTCCAGATATTACACTTTTCTTTATATTATTAATGCAGCAGGCTTCAGGCTGCTGCAGTTCAGCCAACTTACAAAGGACTGGCAAATTCTGTCCGACAATGGCAGGGGGGGAGAAAAAAAGGGTTTTGTTTCAAGTGGTGTAGCTTTAGGTGTGCGTACAGGAGTGTCTGGGTGGGCGGCAGGTGTATCCCCGCTGTCGCCGCGGGGCGAGCGTTCGCTGGTCGACACTGGGACGTGGGTGGGTTACCCGAGTCCTCAGCTCCCACAAGGGTTTTGGGACTTCGTATTTTTTCCCCCCTACACTTACAAAGGGTTTTCTCCCAGTTTGTTCTACAAACACACGTCCTCCTTCTCCCCCTCTCTGCCTGCCCAGATGATGTGGCCGCGGCTGGCTAGGATTATTTCTGTTGCTTTTCTCGGGCTTTGTTGGTGCAGGGGAGGCGGCTGCCGTCGGTGCGAGGTGTGAGCCCGCAGGGGTGGCTTTGCTGCGTGATGGCAGATGACGTTCAGGTTGTGGTGGGTGCCACGACTTGAATTCATTCTCCTTCCAACCAGCTGAACAGTTTGAAGAGGATTGAGGCAGCGTTTGGTAACCGTTGCCCACCGTTGCCTCTCGGGCAGAATAGGTCTAAATACCCGCTTTGGCTGCGCGCTTCCCGCAGCAGTGCCCCGGCATCCCCGCTCCCGGTGCTCGGGCGGGGGGGAGCCAGGGATGCAGCATCTGCCGCTGACCCCGCCATGGGGGACCCCCAGCTGGGCATGGAGCCGTGGTCTTTCCTTGGTGTCCATCCGTTCGCCTGGGCTGTCGGTCGGCCCCGGGGTGCTGGAGCCCTGCGGGAGCATCTTGGAGCATGAGGCACCGCGGGTCGTGGTACACGCGGGCACCGGCAGCCGCTGCGGCCTCCGCGTCCCGCGGCGCTTCCTTGCTCTCCTTGTGGCTGCCGTCGTGCTCGTAGCCCGTCCGGAGCTGGGATCAGTTCCTTGCCCCGCAGGGCCCCAGCTTGCGGTGCCGCCCGTAGAAACTTCAAACTCTGCCGGAAAACCCCGCGTGGGCAGGGCAGGGCGAGGGCAGGGAGGACAGCGGGGCGCGAGCATCGTGCCCGGCCCTCGGGGTGCTGCTGCGGGGGCGGCGGCGGGCTGGGAGCCCCGGCAAGAGGTGCCTCCTCGCCCCCCTCCCCGCGCGGCGGCAGCGGCGCCGAGACAGGGCGATTATGAAGACGTCAGTCGGAGCGGAGGCAGGCGAGAGGGGAGACGCGCTCCAGATGAGGTCCTGGGGGAGCCGAGGAGGGTCATTCATGTACGACCATGTGTATGTGTCTGACAGACTGTGAAATGGTGCGTTGTTGCGCGGCTGCGCTGCACCTGGGCCCTTCATCTGTGATTGATTGGTTTGGTCATGTGTAATGGTCCCATCTGCTCCGTGTTGTTTTTCTTTTTTTACTTATAAACACCGTTCCCAGCGGCTGGGAGAGGATGAGCCTGGTTTTGTCATCTTCACTTACACTTTAGCTCAAAAAAGTGGTCAAGGAGGTGAGCTCGAAAGGCTGCCCGAGGAGCGCGGCGCCGCGGCGCTTCGTGTTTTGTGCCTCGACCGCTTTCTCCTCCCGCGCGGGGTTCAATCCCGGCGGAGATCCGGCTGGTTCACGAACCGGGAGAGACCCCGAACCCGAGAGTGGAGTGATTTGCACAAATCTGCGGATAGTGACTCTTACTGCAGCGAGGAGTTTTTTTGTAACCGAGCCAATACTTAATTAAAACCGCTGACATCATGGTGTTATAATTAAGCGTGGCATTAATTAAGCTGGAATAACGATTTTTTTTTTTATTAAGAGCTGCTCCAATTGTATAAGCGCACGATCGGCAAAAACAAAATAATTTTTTATTAAAGGTGGAGAAATCCGTCCCTGCATTTAGGCTTGCCGGGAGTGAGCTCGTGGCAGAAGTAGTGTCGGCAGCACAAACTTTGGGGGGCTTCGGCGCGAGCGGGGAGAGCGAGAGGTTGAAGGGAAATTTGGGGTGGCTTTTTTTTTCTTTTTTTTTTTCTTTTTTTTTTTTTTTTTTTTACCCAAAAATGCTGATCGGCTCCTGGCATTCTGATGGCTAATTATGCATCGGAGAGCTTCGACAGCTGCATTCATCATCATAAAATGTAATAATTAATGACATTCCAACAAAGAAAAATATGCAAATGAGAACTCATTAGCATTTTCATATTCAGCTTTGATAATGCTTTTGCTGACAAGGTTGTAATTAATGAAAATTCATGTCGCAGTCAGGAGATTGGATCGGTTTCATTCCGCTCACAATTCCCAAATGCTTGCATTATGGAAAATCGGCAGCTCTGCCAACTTTTCAGGGAAGAAAAAAAACACACACACACACTAAAAGCACCAGATGCAAATTAATGGTAGGGAGCCTTTAACTCTTTAAAGTCCTATCCACCGAGTCCCCCCCCCGCCCCGAAGAATGAAAGAAAAACAACCACCCCGATGCAGAAATAGTTTGATGCACAAGCGTCAGGGTCTTTTCAGGAATAACTCTTGGTTTCTTCTCAGGCTATGGAAATTTCTGTAAAACTCCATACACCCTCCC
>VZTL01027157.1:5450-39365 GCA_013400535.1 Scopus umbretta | reverse complement strand
CTGACTTTTTTTTTTTTAACTTGCAGAATTTATTTCACTTGTCATGAAACCTCCATGACTCTTTCAGTGTCTTTTCATTTGTTTTATGTGCAATCTATTACAGGTGCTTCGGATGGCCTGAAAAACTTGCCATGGTTTTCTCTGTCATGCTGTTGCTTTTTAGTCATTCTCCTAGCTTTACTCCATACCCATGTGAGGTGATGTGTTCACATGCTCCCTGATATGTTTCATGCGCAACAGTCCAATTCACAGATAATATTATCTTCATGGTATGGCCAATTTATTTAAGCTGAATGTTTAAAAATTGCTCTGGCTCATGTTGCCTAAGTGACCTAAACTTTCTGAACCTTTTCTCTTATTTCTTGCAAATTGTGTGAAATCAGTGTTCATCTACAAATGAAACTCTTCATCTGAGGATACCAGATGACTGGAAAATGAATGGATTAATGAATTCATGGATTATGAAAAGGTGCTTTATGGTTACCTACTAGAGCTTCCCAATTTTTTTTGTGATCTGTTTTTCTCCCTCTTTTTTTTAAACTGATGTGCTTAACTGATTTTTGTAGGCTGCTTTTTACTATACATTTTAAAGTCATGACATGGGTTTATGAAGTGTGTACATAGATGCTTTTAAAAAAATCTCTAGCATAAATCTTTAATAAAACAATAACTTCAGGTTGAACTAGATGCAAAACTAATGATAACTAGATGTTGAACTAAAATGCCAAATGGTGGAAAAATTATTAAAGTAGTGTAAGTACTGAAATAAGTTACTAAGATTCTAACAAGAAGATGAATCATTGACTATATTGACCACTTACTGAGTGAATTTCTCAGTGATTAAAAGGAACAGTGGGAGATTTTTCCTCTATAGTTGTATATATAAAGAGCATATTGCACTATATATGCTGTGCTTCAACCTGCAAAGCAGTTTACAGAGATGACGTAGCATTATTATCTCGTGTGGTAGGGGCCAAAACTGAGGAAAGAAAATCTATTGTATTACTTACCCAGGATTGCACAGAAAACATGGTAGGAAAACTAAGATAGAACATAGTTGTATTGGATGCAAGTGCTAAAAGTTACTGGATAGTAATTTATTGGCACTGACACATATACGCATGACTGGAATGGTAGAGCAAATGCTGAAGTAATTTGCCAACTAAATGCCACTATGCACCGATGTGTTTTCCAGTTAGCTGTGGAGTGGCATCTCTCAGAAGATCCCCTGTGACTGTCGGTTTGCAGAGTTCTAAGAGGCCATGTTACTTATAAGTGATACACTATCTGTTCTTTACATGAAAATCAGTGGGGCCCAAAGAGATGGGAGCTATATGGAGGAAGACCGGTGCTGCCCATCACTCTCCCTGCTGCCAGTCCCAAGTGATTTGATTCCAGCAGGCATGAGTCAAGTGCAGCCCCTGCGCTTCGATGAGCAGCTGATTGGTTTGAAGTGAATGATGTAGGCTGGGAGGTAGGGACAAGGGACCTGGAGGTAAATGCTCTGATGCTCATCACCTTCTCCTGTTCAAGGAGGCCACATTATTTGTATGAGACTGCCTTGAGTCCTGTGAAGAACAGGATCCCTGAGTTCCAGTGACAACACTAATGAGTAATTTAAATCCTTGTTGTAGTTTAACCCCATCTGGCAACTAAGCCCCACACAGCCGCTTGCTCACTCCCCCCGCAGTGGGATGGGGGAGAGAATCGGAAGGGTAAAAGTGAGAAAACTCATGGCTTGAGATAAAGACACTTTAATAGGTAAAGCAAAAGCCACACACACAAGCAAAGCAAAATAAGGAATTCATTCACTCCTTCCCATCGGCAGGCAGGTGTTCAGCCATCTCCAAGAAAGCAGGGCTCCATCATGCGTAACGGTTACTTGGGAAGGCAAATGCCATCGCTCCCAATGTTTGCCCTCCATTCTTCTTCCCCCAGCTTTATATGCTGAACATGACATGATTTGGTATGAGATATCCCTTGGGTCAGTTGGGGTCAGCTGTCCCAGCTGTGTCCCCTCCTGACTTCTTGTGCGCCCCCAGCCTGCTCGCTGGTGGGGTGGGGTGAGAAGCAGAAAAGGCCTTGACTCTGTGCAAGCACTGCTCAGCAGTAACTGAAACATCCCTGAATTATCAACACCACTTTCGGCACAAATCCAAAACATAGCCCCGTACTAGCTACTTTGAAGAAAATTAACTCTATCCCAGTCAAAACCAGCGCAACCCTTAATCTCTTTCGGTACTCTTTGATCTTTTGTTTTTCAGCCCTAATAAACATCAGCATTATGAAGTATCTTTAATCCACTGGCTTCTTCTAAAACAAGGTAACTTTTGTTTAGGATGGAGGTTAAAAGATGGTGGGAGTCAAAAAGAGAAGTTGAAGGGCTGCGTTTTTCCCTTGAGTATTTGCACTGTAGGGCTTTAGTGGGACCATAAGTGGTTTTTATAAACTACAAATGTAAGTCCTTTTCAGTAAGAGATATACAATGTAAACTATGTTTACACAGAACTGTCTTTTGTGATAATGATTAAAAGAAGTGTTTACCTCAGTGTGGAATTAGTTACTCGTTGGTAGAATAATCAGAGGTGACTAAACCTACAGTGAATTTGCCTCTGTCAGGTTTCTTCAAAGGAAAATTCTGGCAGAGCCTGGTTTCATTAGGGCACCATGGTCTGGTTGGGATTTTAGACGTCTGTTTGTGTCTGTTGTGACATTAATATCACTACAGAGTAGATCTAATTAGATATTCTCAGGGTTTGATCATCAAACTTTGAACTTTTTGTGTAGATGAATATTTAACTATTGAGAGTTACTTTTCTTCATAAAAATCAGTTTCTTGAAATGTGTATCACAAATAAGAGCATTGTCCCAATACCATCTACTGCTTTTTCTTTGCAGAAATGTTCCCAAGCTTAGTACTTGCTTGAATTATGTACTCAGTTTCAACTCCAGCCAGTGGTAAAACTCTGTATTAAATAAACAGATTGAAATCAGAGTGGCAGATTTTATGTTAATTGACTTTTTAAAATTTGTTATATTTAGAACATTTATTGCATCTAAATATAACTGGAGAACTTGAGAAAATAGTGTTATTGTACTCTTTTGTTCTCTGCATAGCATCATCAGCATTATCCCCAGTGAAGCCAATAAGTCACTTTATATTCATCAGTATTATATGTTCTTAATGATGCATTAAAGCATTAAATAATATTTAATCTTCTCTACTTTCTCTTAAATGATCATTTTTATAAATGTATTTATTTTGGTAATGCTGATATGTGCTGTTTTAGAAAAGGCAGAATGACACATATTAGCATTTTTCTTAATATCTGCCTCATCTGTATTTTTTTAATATACAGAATTTTACTATATGCCACATAAGCCAATTTGAACTAATTTTTATTTTGCCTACATTGCATATAAAATCAGAAATTTCTTAGAAGACATTACGTAACATGAAAATGCTGAATTTCCATAAACTGGGAAACTGTCCATCAGCTGTTGGTGATTTGCCTAGAGTAAAGCAGCTTTATGTGATAATTAGAGGGGCTTCAGGACTTCTGTCCTTTCTCTAAAGATTTTTTGGATGAGAGAGAGAAAGAGAGGGCGAGTTAGTTTAGGAAGGAGGATGGCTTGTAAGTTAGAAAATAGGCCTTTTATAATCAATCTTGTCCTTAATAGAAACTAATGAGGCAGTTGACAGGATAGACCTAAGATGATAAGTGAAATCCTTGACCTAGTTAAGGGTATTGTTTTGAGAAGCTGTGAAATTGTTTACTTTGGACAGTGAGCAAGAGAGGTGGTTTAATGAATCCTAGATGTTTAAAGGGGCAGCAGCGTTGCCTTTTCACTGCCTAAAAGACTGGCTGCCTGTCAGTTTTTCTTTTTACTTCTATTTGAAAATAATGAAAATACTGAGCAAGCTTTGAAAGCTGTTAAGGACAAATGTGAAGTAATATCTGCTAACCTTATCTGATCACTACCGAAGACTGCAAAGACAAGTTCTGATAGGGTGCAGAGGTAATTTTCTCCAGGTCTCTCTTTTTCAATGTTGTTTGTAAGGAAATTGCCACATTGCTTTGGCACGTCATCACAAGATTCAGGGTATAATTACGTGGCATAGCTGGCTTGATCCCATGGCTCATTGCTTCTCAAGAGGCCCCAGTTCTTCTCCTCATATTTTCTAGTGGGTTTTGCTTTTAAAACATGAAAAAATGCCTTTATCACTTTTTAAAATATGATTTAGTTCTTTGGGAAAGGGCAGTCGTCTTCTCTTTGAGCTCCCTAAGCAATCTCACTGTAGGGTCTAGCAGGAATGAAAGCAAATACAAGACAGTAGTAGGAGTGTGTGGCAGGGATTTAGCAGGAACAAGGCTATACCCTAAGGTAGCCCTTAGCTCATCTCTGCAGCATTATCTAACTGCATCCTGAGATTGCATCAGTGGGAGAATACTTAAAGGATGTGGATATACACACCGATCTTTTATTTGATGATACTTCATCATTTCTCATGCCTCCAAATTTATATGCTCTTGTTTGTAGAAAATGAGATGCAAAAAAAGGTTTTAATGACTGAGTAGTAAATAAGGAGGCTGTTTTATTCTGGAAGTATAGATTGTCATATTGAAGATAAACAATGCTAAAGGGGAGAATGAAATCCAGAGGAACACTACTTGAGATTAGTTCAATCATTTCGATAGTATTGAGTTGCCGTGATGTCTATCAAGATGATGACAGGTATCAATGGCAAAGTGGCAGTGATAACTAAATAGCACAGCCCACCTACTGTGTTTAATTGTGAATTCTTCAAAATGAGTTCCATACTACGGCTGTTTGTGTTATTTATTACTCTTAATGAATCAATGGAGTGTAGAACTTTGGATTAAGAACAACATAATCTACACAATGCTGCATGCTATTTGCCTGTCTTTCTGGCAAAAGACTCCGCATCCCTATTTCCTTAGTACCTCCTTGATCTGCTTTTTATGTGGTATCTGCATTGCCTTCTCTGAACACAGCATCTGTCCTGTTCTTGATCTGCAAAATGATCTTGCTTTTCTTATTTAAATTCCTCCTGCACAGTTATTTCATCTGTTGTAAAATAATCAAGTTATCTAGGTGTCTAACGTATTTTTATGTATGTAATAGGTAGGGTGGTGTGGTGACGGAGGAATTGAAAAGTGCACATGTATGTGAACCACATGTCTTCATCAGTCTTTCTACTTCTGCTTTTATTATGGTTTATTCTCCTGTCTATGCATGACACATGAAGTTACTTGGGGCAAGGCTTATCTTTTTCCGATGCCAGAAGTCCTGCTTAAATCTAAACAAAAATATATGTCAGGCAATTATAAGGAGAAATCCAGATAATCCAGTAGGGTTAAGCTGATAATTATCTTTCAACATTGACTAGCGGCCTGAGACTTGAACTGGTGCCAGTCTGAAGTATTATGAATACTTGGAAGATGATGAGTAAACCATCTTTTGATGACCAGGGTCTCTTAAGTTGCTCATTCATTATGCAATGCTGTATATAGAGCTAATGAGATTCTGGCAATTGTAAAAGAAGAATAATAATCAGAAGAAACAAGATGGTAGCCATCCTGTCACTGAAGTAATCTACCTAGAAAAACTAAAAGCCTGAGGGAGAAGATGAATTCAGACTTGGTAGGTGTCTGTATGATCTTGCATAGAAAAATGAATACATCTTCTAGGGCCCAGTACAATAAGGAATTGCCTCCATGACTACAGGAGTGTGAAAGCTCCAATGCTTCCTCGGGCTTTGTGGCTGTAAAGGCTAATTTTGCTTTTACAGAAAGAATTTGCAATATTATTACTGATTATTATTATTATTATTATTATTATTATTATTATTATTATTATTATTATTATTATTATTATTATTATTATTATTATTATTATTATTTTATTGTTAGGCAACTGTATTATGCCTTTTCAGTAATCTGTCCTCACCATTGCTTGTCATACCTGGGGAGTCTGTTAAAGTTTCAGAGTATGAGTTTGTTCTTGAGGAGGGTAATCAATATCAGTTTTTATCTTTCATTCAGTATTTGTGAGATGTAATTTGAATAAACTGAACCAACTGGATTTTTTTGCAAGGCCTTGAATGTGATTCATGTGTGACGAAATTTTAAATGCTAGAAGTGAAACCAGCCAAATAGAATTGAAACTAGAGCGACCTGTTCCGAAGTTCGTCCTTCGGAGCCCAATTTTTTTTAATCTTATAAATGAGAGTCATTATAATCTATCACTAGCTTGAGCCATGTAGTCAAGAATGTACCTTAGGAACAATCCTGCCCTAACAGAAAATGGCCAGAATAACCTAAATAATGTTTCCCATCTCAAACTTCTGTAGCTTTGTGAGGGTGATAATTATGGGTGTGATGCAGTGGGAAGGAGGCAATCAATATAAATATGGATATACTGCAAGTGGTGTTATTGATGAAAATCATATGTGTTTTTCATTGAACAATTTGATCAAATAAAGGACAGATACTTGAAAACCATATTTTACAGTGTGATACTTCTTAACAAAGCTTCAGTTTAGTGCTGTGATAGAAAGGAAACAGACTGACTCACAGAAAACTGAGATCATTTCTTGGATTGCATCTGAGTGTGAAAATATAAAGTTGACATTATGGAAGCTATGAAGTGTTTCTTACAGTGCTATAAATGAATCACTGACATTGACAGGAAGAAATTGAATAAGTACATGATGGGAAACAAGTTCTGTTATGAGAAATACTGTTTCTGCTCTAATTTTGTTTTTTATTTCTCCTTCCCCTCCCATCTTTCCCTTTCAGGGTAAATGGAAAGCTGGTAGCATTGAAGGTGATTAGATTACAAGAAGAGGAAGGAACCCCATTTACCGCTATCAGGGAAGGTATGCACTCACATTTAATGATTATACATGAGTTTTTTTGTAATTACATTGCACTTCTTATTTCTGTGCCATGCTATAGTGAATAGCTTGAGAATTCAAATTATATGGTTATGTTCTCAGTAGGAAGAAATTTTGGTGCTTCAAAAACAAAACCTCTGCTATGGGAGTTCTTGTTAAAGAATGCAGCTCTGCCTCTGCTTTGGCTCCTGTTTGATTTACTATACAAATGAGTACTTAAGAGCATGTTTTAAGGTGGGTGTGAGAAGTCATTCTGGAAGGTGAGGGAACTGTGTAAGTCCCACTTCTTGCCTGCAGGCAGCATCTTAAGATGAAGGTAGATGCAATTTTTCATATACCCGCAGCATGAAGAAAAGTGTTTCTTGATGAAGGCAATCAGAAGATCAGGGAGCAAAAATACAGGCATCAGAAGCTGTGTGCAGTTTGGGACTAGCTTTTGTTTGTTTTTCCTTTCCCATGGACTCTAACTTGAGTGGCTTGGGAATGACTCTTATCTAGCGCACTCAGAGATGCCTGTCATGCTTTCTGCTCTGCTCCTTTATCCTTCCTTGTCAGCCTCTCATGGACCCTAGTGATGGCTGCTTTATCTAAGCCTGCCTGTGCTGAGCTCCTTTGCAGAAATTACTGGATGTGCCTTCTCTGTGTGGGCCTCCTCTGGTAGAAGGTACTAAAAATGGGCCTTGGTAGAGAAATAATAAACAATTTACCATCACACCACTGATTCAGACTTGGCTGAAGTTGGTAGTGAACTAAAGAGACAAGACTCTTGCAGCTTTTGAGAGACCTTTTAAAAGTGTGCTATCTCAGCGTAATTTCTGAAGTGGGATGAGCCAGGGAGGTACCAGAACATCAGCCTTCACAGGGTCCACAGCGTGGCCCTGCATGGGAAGCGCGTGTCTTTGTGGCCATTGCAGCCGCAGTCCCAGCAGCTGCAGGTCCCTTGTTCCTCGCTCCTGCTTCATGTTCCCACAGCTGTCCATATGCCCTATGTCTGTCTGTACAATGAGCGCGTTTTGGGGGTGGACTGGGCAAAAATAATCCACGTTGCATGTGATAGACAGCCTGAAGTTAGAAACCTTAAAGTCCTATGGATTTCCATCCCAAGCTTGTGCATTTTAAAGGGGGCTCCTTCACAAAAGAGGGAAAGCAGTGGATGGCCAATTTATGAAGGAATTTCAGCAGTTCTTCTTTACTGCTTTGTTTGGCTAATAATTATTGAATGATCTGACACATTTATTCATAGTGATATATATTTTATCTGTGAGATGTCTGTCCCTGCAGCTGTGCCACGATAACGAGGTGTGCAGAGGGTTACGAGCGTATCTTTCAATATTTGTAATGCCGAGTTCAAGGCGTAACAGCCTGTGTTTCAAATATGTTTATTGTTCTCCAGGTTTTCAGTTGATATGGTACTGACTTAATAAGAGAATAGTATATACAGCTTTCTTGTGCCTTTTTAGTGACACTTAAAAGGTTTTTTAATGTGAGCTTGGTCTAGATCAAAGTTTATAGCCTTACAACTGTCAAATACAGTATAATGTGTTTTCCTTCCTAAATAGTTTGTTGTGTGAGCTCAGTATAAATAAGTATTCTTTAGGAGCAAGAACAGAGATTTTTCCACTTGATTTTTTTTTTTATAAATTATAGAAGCACACTTGCATGAAAATACTTTTCACACTGTCATTGGCGAAGTTTTCATTTTAGCTGTGACTACAGCACTGTGGTTGAAGCCAGTTAAAATTCTGGTACTTTAATATTAGTAGAACAAAGCTCTTGTCTAGAAATGCTCTTAAAGTTGTTAGTTAATATATATATTCTTCTTAAGTATGTGGTGTCTCACTGATTTTAATGGGATTATATGCATCCATTGAATTTCTAAATACCCATCAGGCTGGGACTAGATCCAGAGTATCAGGCTAGTAAGAGGGTTTTTTTCAACTTTTGTAGGCTCTTGGTTAGGTGGGGTCTAGCTCAGGTTATAGGTTGGTTTTTTGTGGGTTTTTTTGGTAAATGTAATCCTGTCTCCTGGGTAGTGGAACTTCATTCAGATCTGTAAAAGCTATTAGTAGAGATACAGTCTTACATGTTTTAAATCATGTGTAAGATGGGAAGGGGAAGAATCTGTATCTAGTTAGGCTTTGGCTTTTCTGTTATTTGTTTTGATTTTGTCAGAAACAAATATTAGGGCCAGAAAAATAAGGAAGGCTGTATTACAAATGCAAATTTCAGAAGGTAATCTCAGTTGGTGTTGTGCCAGACCCATATTATTTGACAGTAATGCTACAGCTGTGGACTTCACTAGGGGGACCTGAGGAAGCTGTCACTTTCCTCTTAGCAGCATCTAATCCATCTTGGACATGCTGGGTTCTGTAATGCAGCTGTGGCTGATCTCAGCTTCATGGGTGGGGAAAAGAAAAAGAAAAAAGAAATGTTTATATAAGCTCTTGAAGTTAACTGATAAGTTTGAGACGGAAAAACAGAAAAGAATGGGACACTGTGTTAAGCAGATTTTCCTTGATCACTGTTGGCTGACTGAGGGCTCCAGCCCTATAGTTTAGACTGGGACAATTAGAACAAGGACAAATACCACTGAAGATGAGATCAACTTCTAATTTCAGTTATCTGAGGAGTAGCGTTGCCCTAATCAAAAATGCATGTACGCTATCATGAGCCAGAGGTGTGTTGGAGGCCGTTTCTTTCCAAAGTCTTTCATAATGGAGAAACCACGCAGGTTTTGACCTTGACTTATTCCTTATTTTCTAATTTTCCATCAATGCAAGGCAAATTCGGGCAGACATCTAGTTATTTGTAAATGAAAACTACTGTATGTAAATTGTTTAACATTTCTCATGGCTCCTTGGGTAAAGCAGTGAGAGAAAATAGCATTCCTGTACTATGCTCCTAATGGGGATGCTGTGTGATGTTAATTAGGGGGAAGTTACAGGCTGAAATCTTAAGCAGTGGTCATGCTGAGGGAATTTTGTAGCTGTCTGTGTACAGGGACGCGTATTGTTACTGTTGTGACAGCAGCAGAATGAAGCTCAAAGAAAAACAAAGCTACAAAGAAAAAAGACTAAGTAGGAAACGGCAGGATATAAATATGGACTATGTGACTGTGGAAACAAGCACTAACTTAGTTAAAAAAAAAAAAGGAAGGAAAAGTTTAAAAAATAATTAAAAAAATCCCCCAGTAAAGTTCCATAAGAAGAATCATAGTTAATGTTGATGACTGGGGGAGGTTTAGCTGAAACTGCGATTAAAGCTTATAAAGTAATTCTGCTTTTACAGCAGATGTGGATTTATGTCTTCTACCATTTATCAAAGTTACATAGGTTTGAATGAAAGTAGGTAAATGTGGCTTATTTATCAGTGCTGCTCAGCTCTCTATTGAATTTCTAGAAGAAAATTTAGAAGTAGTCTGTGCTACATGTTCTTTCAACTTGGTCCGAGTCAGTTGTCCTATCTTACTGATTCTTTCATTTAGCAGCATGCAGTTTACAGGATGTTTCACTCTGAATTTAACTCACTTAGTCTGGAATAATCTAATTTACCTTTGAAGAGCCTGAGAAAAAGATAAAAAAAGAAGGGAAGAAGAGAAAAAAGTGCAACTGATTGGGTGTGTATACCTGAGTAGGTTAAACCTATGTGATTTTCTGATCATATATATATGAGTGGTGCAGGCCACCATATTATTATTGTATTCTAAATGCACCTGCAACTGTAGTATCTGAGACAGTATGGAGTCTGAAAGTCATTTACACACTGTTTGCTCATTTAAACTAAATTCCGTAGAATACAGATTACCAAATGATTTGCTTTCCGTGGTAGTGTAGTTGTGGTTTATTCTTTTACTGTAACTCTCATTATCAGCTGTTCGGAGATGTTTCAGCATCAGACCTGAAGTGTTATTAAATCCACTGCAGCCAGTGGAAAAGTTCACTGACCTTAACTTTTATCTCAGGTATTTCATTCCCCTAATTTCCTGTAATATCATATGTTCGTCTAGGCTAAATACTGAACTGTGCGGTAGATTCTAATTCTGGAAGCAGCTTGATTTACAATTCTGTAGTTATCTTGTTTGATTTCTGAGTAATAATATTCCTTATTAGCATGACAAAGAGTTGCTTTTAGGGTATGTATGTAGACAAACATCCTTTGGTTTTACTGCTACCTTGCTTGTGAGATTAACTTGCTTCCTGTATTCCTTTCTTAGGCAGTACGATTGTTTCTTCCCCATCCTAATCGTGAAAATTGTTTTGGTTTTGGTTTTCATTTTCCAGCCTTGGAAATCGCCACTCCTTTGCTCTGCTTAATTTTATTTACTATTACTAATAAAGCTCTATTATAGTGTTTTATTAATGGCAATGTTTCATTTCCTGTAGGCCCAGATGATGTTTCACAGCATCATCCAAACCAGGCATGTTTTGTAGGTATTTCTGTACTTAAAAAATCATGGCCATTTAAATGCCACTATCAGGCATCTTTCAGTTTATTTCTCTCTTCTTATTAATTTTTGTATTTACATCTTGTAATTAATATATATTTGTAGCTATTTACATTTCACTTTTAAAAGTGTTCAGGTCAGAGACTGTCTCTACATCTTCGATCAGACAGTTACCCTGATAATAATTTGCCATCCACCCCAGTATCAGAGGCTGTTACCTTAATGCCGTGTATGGATAGCAGTGTGGAAAAATACCACATAAATGCTTTTGAAACAGCCAGCTGTCTTGTATTAAAAAACTACAAAGAACACAGGATTTGCTTAGTGAATCTCTTTAACTTGAATTTTTAAAGAGCAGTTTGGCATGCATACTGAATAAGTTTGTTTTGTGACTTGTGGGAGAAAACTTAATGCATTTGAGTGCCAGTATAGGGCAGGGAGGAGATGCTTAATTCTTGACCACAAAACATCTTCAAAAGTCTTCAAAGTTTCAAGCTTCTTCCATCCGTATCTCACTGTGTGGTAGGAGGGAAGAAGACAAGCAAAAAATGAAAGCCTTAAAGGGTCTTTGAGTAAGAAATGCGAGTCCGTCTTTATGCCCCTGACTGGACAGACTTTCTGAGGTTGGGAGGCTTTCTGAGGCCTTTCCTTCTGAAGTTATCAGGCTAGGTGGGATAAATCTTCACAAAACTTTTATCTGTGGAAAACTGAAGTGGAGTAACTGCTAAGAAAAAAGTACAGGCAAGATCAGTATTTTGCCAAGAGAGAGCTCTTACCTAAATGAATGTGTAATTCATTGTTCGGTATTCCTAATGGTTGCACAATGGAAAATACTGCTTTGTAGTAAAAATACTGCAAGTGATGTAAAGCACAGTCTGTACCCATACCATCTAAAGAAGGACTGCAGAAAATTATTTTTTTACTCAGTAGATCTAATTCTTGTGACCTCATATTGAATTATTACCTGAGGTATTGCACGCATTTCTCAGCTCAGTGATTTTTGACTGATATATAGAATAATGATCTTTACAACTTTAAGTCAACAAATGACCTCATGGCGCTAGTCAGATGACTCACGGTGATAAGCTTCCTATCCATTGTATTAAAGTAGGTCTGGAAGGTTGAATGCTGTAGGTCAAGGGCGCAGTGAAACAATACCTGCTTATTTTTTTAAGAGTCATTGCTGGTTGATCTACTAGTAGAAGATAAGGCTAAAAACTGCAGTGGGAATCCCATCTTCGTCTGCCAGTAAAGAGTAAATTATTCTTTTTTTTTTTGGAAGTTCAATCATCTTCTTACAAAAAATAAACCTATTCTTCCTTTTATGCAGAGTTTTTTTGTTTGTTTGTTTTTAATTAAGGAAGCTTGACAGCTGTTTTCTTTTGAGTGATAGGAGTTTGGAGGACTTTCACGTTTCCTTCACAAAGTCCAGTCAAGAAATTTAAATTTCCGTAACTGGAATGCCTAAAAGCTTCATATGTGTGTGTGGCTCAACAAGCCTCAGAGAATTTCAAGACATTACAGTTAAGATTATGGAAATGTAACTATTCTGAGCATGCATGTCACATGAGTTACTATAGGGGGTTTGTGTCTTTATGTTTTTAGAGTCTGAGGATAAGTTCACTCTCCCCAAAAGCCATATTGCTTTGGAGCATTTAAGTAAAAAAAGAAACGGACAGTAGCTTGGCTGTAGCTCGGGGAACTTTTTCATTGCCTACAGAGTTGGCAAGAGCTGGTGCCTACTGCAGGCTAAATAGCTACAGCTCAATTAGCTGTAAAGTCCCTGCAAAGCCAATGCAGCTTGTAGTCATAACAGCTTTGTTTTTCAGTGTTGTTAAAAATAAAACACACAAGCCGAAAACCTCTGGGACACCTTGTCACTGGGTATTTAAGGTCAAGAAGTATTCAAAAGTAAAGACACTCCAGCAATTTTATTTTCTCTGTCTGGTCTCTTTCTGTTATGGGCATCCCGCAGCCTTACCCAAACTGTATGCTTCCTCAAGATAAAAGGGCAATACAAGATTTCCAAATTAAGACAGGTTGGGCTTCAAAAACCACAGTACATTTGAAAAAGGATGTTCCTGGGATCTTTCTTATGAAATGAAGTCAGCTTTTAAAATTTCCAAGACTTTTGGATGTTACGTATGATTAAATATGCTGTCATGTTGTAGAGAAGTGTATATTCATTCTTACTGAACACTAATCATAGAAAAATTGCCTTTAATTTCTGGAGGTTTTATCACAACATTTTTTTTTGATAGTTCAGATTTTGAACATATTTCATTTGTGCTTTCTCTTGCATGTGCATTTGTGTGCATCTGTGTATGCCTGAGAGACTCATGTTAGAACCTCGGCAATGGAGAGCTTCGAAGCAGCAGGAGCTTTCGTCTTTATTGTGCTTTCCCTCCTGCTGTTCTCCCCAGCCCTGACTGGCTGCTCATTTTTTTTCCTGATAGGATTCATTTGCCTTGCTCTGAAAGTTGTTGGACTGACTGGCTGAAACAGGTGAACTGAATTTCTGGTCATCTCAGATGAATATGGGAGAGCTGATAGTTTTCCAATTTCAGATACAGTGCGAGAGGTTACTGTGATGTTATTGTATCTTGCTTTTCAGTGTGTCCAAATTGCACTGTGCTTCTTCCTCACTTCTTTTTTTTTCAAACAAAGGCTTCTGTCCAGTTAGGGTTCTCATATGGTAGAGATTGATCAGATCTGTCCTGCTTGTTTCTTTATTCCTTAGTATTCATAGGCTGAGCGTAGCCTTTCCTTCACACACCCCCCCCTTCCTTTTTTTTACTTTTTACCATCTAACAAATTAGTGGTTCTCACATTGTAACACCTTCAGGAGAGCTGGGATTACATAAATGCAACATAAATGATGGTGTTTCCCTTTGAGAATGGTGATATAAATTTTAAAATCTATGATGAACTCCCATCAAGTGGGAAGAGTGTCATGTTTTTCTGAAAGGTACAAATGAAAATTCCATATTATCCAGCTTCATAGAGCTAAATCTGTTCCACAGAATATTCTGTCCCTCTGTCCTCCTTCCATTTCCCCTCCAATATTTTATCTGTAGCCTGCTGAGATGGAACACAGCTGTATGAATTGAATCTTCATTCAGTACTTTTGATGTGCAAGCTGTGATCTTTTCTGGCTTTTGTTCTTGGGCACAGTTCAAGCAAGAAAAGAATGAGGTGACACTTTGAGGGTTTTTTTTTTTTTTTTTAATAGCGTCATTTTGCCATCAGGAATCCTTTCCTCATCCTTGTTATCAGTTAGGTTAATGGTAGGTAGACCTTTCAGGCTCTGCTGTACTTCCATTGAAGAAGTTGTCTGTGCATCTTCAGTATGCACATGGAAGGTGTTGGATAAGGGATCTCGTGCTAGTTCCAGTGCTAGAAGGTTACAAATTCATTAATTCAGGAGCACTATTGAACCTTGCTCAGTAAGGCATTTGCCTACAGTTTTCTCTGACCTGAGTTTCAGGATGCTCTGACTCTGCTTTTGGCCCTGCTGGGATCTTCTACTCTGAGCAGTTTTCTTCTGCTCAAAAAATGTTTCTTCTCTTCCCCGTTAAATGCAGGAGTCAGAGCTGTTGCCTTACAGATTCGGCTGGTCTGCTGCTCTTGCTGTCCCTCATAGTATGGTGGAAATGGTAGCAAAAAAGATGGCAATTGCAGAATATGGAGGATAAAAAGAGGGTGGCAATCCTTTCTTCATATATAACTATAATAGGTAACTACAAGTTATACAAAACCCTTATGCGGCCCTCGTGGCTTTCTTGTTTGAGTGGATGTTGGTGAGGGTCAGTCTTTTTATGCTGTATGCAAATTTAACCTCCTCTTATAGCACATGCTACCACCATAAAATGTAGAGCTTAGTTAATCCTGCTCAAAGTAGCATTATTTTTTACCCTGTGACCATATCCCATTTGAAGTGGATTGAACTGGTGATACAGATACTAGCTGTGGCTGTTAAATGAACAGAGGTGCTAGCAAGTGATGGCGTCTCAGCTTTAATTGCTTAGAGACCCTTGAGGAGATGCCTTCCAAGTGCCAATACCTTCCACGGCCACCTAGTGAAATAAAACTTTGATATTATTTGGTGTTGAGGCAAAGAAATGCCTCCTGGACCTAGGCAATTCTTCAAATTGTTTTTTCTGTTACATCTCCCTTTTGTGAAAGGAATAATCTTAGCAACGGTACCATTTAGCTTTGTGATTAAAGTGGGGACTTTAAATCTGCACAGAGACATTTGTCTTTGTCAAGACCTCTGAGTGCTTTGTGTGTGTTTTTCCACTGCTGTGTCCTGGATTTTGGAAGTATCAGAGCAAGGTGGCAACTCAGCGTTTGAACCGGTTCAGTTAGCTTGAATTTTCTCCTTAGTCTTTTGTGCCTGTTAAACTAGTAGGTGACCGTTGTATCTCAGCAGAACTGGTTTCAACTTTGGGTAAATGCAAAATAAGGACGTGAGAAGGTTGTCTGGTTTCCTGGTGTTAAGTCTTTCCCCCCTTGAAGGAAATATATCACTACATGTCTGGAAAGAGGTGTATGGGTGCATATATATATTGTGTGTGCACGTGTCTCTTATATGTCTTAAAGACTTGACATAGAAAGCCTATTAACCCTGTCCCCCAACCAAGCAAATCCTTTCTGAAGACTCGCATACTGGCTTTGATCAACCCTGTCTAATATGAGTTGAATGTATACCCACGTCTAGATAAATATAAAATATAAAATGCTTCCCATGAAAGATGTCCATTTTTGTCAGAAGTTGTGTCAGAGATATGTGGCAATCTTCTTGCTACTGACTACAGTCATCATTCATAAACACATCATCAGAACAGTTTTTTGTGTTTTTAACACGGAAGGTTCGTGAAGGAATTACCCTAATTTTCCTGGTGTGTGTAATTTATTTAGAAATACAGTATGAAACAGTCCTGGCTCTTCAGGCACGGGTGTAACAATGTGCTAACTGCTGGATCCACAACGGTGCCTTTGTTTCAGCGCTTTGCTCTCCATCCACAGCACAGTAACTACTTTTTTTTTTCCCCCGCTTTGAATAAAGCCCAACTAGTTTATTGCAGATCTGTAACTTCTTTATAAGCAGGTCCTAAAATTAAGCATCATTAGTCCCTTTCCAGACACAAGATACTATTCTGTCTTAATATCTATACAAATCACTTTTACATGAAAGGAAGAAAGATTTTTATTTGCAAATGATGGGGCCATGCCTTCAGAAGAGGCTTGCTAGTTGAGAAGACAGGCAGCCTGAAAGAGGGTGAGGCCACTTCAGTATTTTGCTGTGCTGCCTTTTATTTCATCTTTTGTGGTCACGATTCAGTTCTTCCTTAAATATGTCATCTGTTCAGGGAAGTAAAAAATCCCAGTATGGTAAAATGCTATGTTTAGATCACCGCACTTTGCTTAAGATACTGAACATGAATTGCTTCTAAACTTCAGAATACTTGGGAGATACTTTCGGTAGCCTACATCTTTGTACTGGCATGCAATATGACAGCAGCCACTGTAGTCGATAAGAAGCATGCACTAATACCTTTCTCACAGGAAGACATCAGTTATAATCAGAATAGTGGAAAAAACTTAGCAAATACATCTTGAAATTATATATGTGAGGGAAAATAAGACACTCGTTCTTTTGCTCCCTTGTTTTTGTTTTCTTTTTCTTCACAGGCTGCTTTTTTTCTTTTGTCTAGCTGCTGCTGGATGCTGTAGGCACAGCTGTCTGGGTCAGGCCGTTCCTTCGGGAGACAGCACTACTCCTTTTCCTGTCTTGTATTTTTCCATAGGTTGAAGATTGTGTTGCAAACATTTTAGTTCAATTTTTCAGTTTTTGCTGAGAGAGATGGGAGTTTTATCATTCGGGAATTATATGGAGCTGAAATACATGCTTCATAATGGGATCTCTTCTTGCAGCATAGGTGGAGATACTGCTTTCAGGCTTTATAATCAATATGAAGAGAGTAGCATTTCAAAATTAGAAATTGACCTTTACTGTCTTCTTCAAAGCAATGAAAATGAATATCCACATTATTTTACTTAGGAATGTTCCTCCTGAGTAAGCAATATAAAAAAAGAAGCTGATAATGTATTGCACTTTTCTGCTGAGATGAAGGGAAACTGGATGGTTCAGAGACTGGTAATAAGATATCGTGACCTTCCACCTCTGACCCATTTATTAAAATACAAGCCATGACAGTGGAGTCTAAAAGTCATCACTGTGGGATATACAGCTGTAGAATCTGGAACTGTGTATTTCTGAATTTTTAATGTCTGGGCCACTTGTCACAAACTTCCACGGCTTCTCAGCTGGCAGCAGATTTAGCTGGAGCTAAGTGAAAAGAGAACTAAGAACAAAGTGAATGGAGGAAGCCTTGCAAATAAGGATATATTAGCTGTGCTAAACTTGGCGATTTATATCTATTCTGATCTGATATAGCTTGTTTGTCCTTGTTGTTTTGTGAAGCTTCATTCAGAGCTCCCTTAATCAATGCAGAAGTGGCAACGACCAGTTTTCTTTCACTGTTACTTTGGGACGTTAGGATGGGGTTAATGTGAAAATGGATGCTGTGGATTTGCTCAAAGCTTGCAGTGTCAATGAGAGCTAATTTTAAGCATTTAATGTTTTGCTCTGGATCTCCTGTGGATGATTCCTAACACCCTTTTTGTGTCTGTGGATAACTTAAGCAGAGAGTTTGTTATGTGAAGCCCATCTTAGTTGTACAGCTCAGGTAGTTATATAACAAATATCCTCGGGTTATCACCTGGTTTTCCCTGAGCAGAACCGATCAAGGAAGTCAAGAAGGTGGTGGGAATCTTGGTGTACCGCCATGCTAGCTTTGCAGACAGGGTGATAGCAGTGCCAGTGTGGCTGGCTTCCACCTGAAAACATCCTCCCTTCCCTCATATCTCCTAAAACTTGAGAGGACAAAGTAACTCAAGTTACCGTGACAGGTTAAATACAACTGACTGGAAAAAGCAAATCAAAACTGTACTTGCAAAGTAAAAAGAAAAGCTGTTAAGTCAATCTATTTTGAAGTTCTAGTTTGGAAGCACTTGAAGTTGACCTACTTTTATTTGGTCCAAATATTTCCAAAATTTTACAGCTGGAGAAAAACATTATCTACTCTACTTTTTACACATTTCACCCTCAGATGCCAGGATAACACACATATGCGCATGCTCACTTCCCTTCTCCTTATTTCTTTGAAATCCAGGGTGCACTTTTGCTCTTTTGTGTGCTATGAGAGCTTGAAAAACGTGTTTAATACTGGTGAGAACATTATCATACAAACATTCACTGGATTGTATAAGGTTCTTATTAAGAAAACAAGAAGACACAAACCCCAGACATTTAGCACATTAAATTCTGGACAAGATAAAAATTTGCTTTTGATGTTTCATTTCTGGTTTTCTTAGCATAGCAGTGCCTACATTGCTGCCAGTAGGAAACTGCCAGTTCCTGCAGGGTCATCTAATTCAAAGCAAAGCCCAGCAGGTCATAGGTCCATTGACAAAAAGCTGTAAAGAACTTTCACACTCTTCCAGGTTACTTTATCTCAATGTATTTGTGGTCCTAACAGATACTTTTCAGTTTGCAATTACGTGTTGCTCAGAAAATCTTGGTTATAAAGCTGACATGGTTGAACTACTGGCTTTGCATCAAGATTTCTAATAGAATTAACATTTGAATCACTTGAGGCCCTATTCACAAAGCAGAGGACTGTTTGCATAATCAAAAATGCTTTATTTTGCATGCCGGTAGAGAAGCTAAGGATTTTAGGTGTGGCTCGCACACAAAATTCAAGTGATAGGTATTGATGTGTGTCTGTATGCTGCTGTGTCTCAGCCTTGCTTGCACAAATAAGCACAAATCTTTATAAAGGCAAAAGAAAAGATTTTGGAGCAATGTATAGTCTCCATTCAAAGCCTGATTAAACAGGCTTTGCTTAAGTTATCAGTGTAAGGATTAGATGGACTTTCCCACTCTACCAAATGTGGATGAGGGTAGGGGGCACTTTTATGGCTGGGTTGTTGTGAGAGGATGGATGTCTTTCTAAAAATATGCTCAATAAAAATTTATGAGCTTGAAAATTGCTCCTTCTATTGAGGAGGTCAAACTAAATAACCTGTAAGAGTATATATTTGTGGATAATGGGTTCAAGACTATCTTAACACCTTCCTGTCGGATTTCTGCCAGTAGTCCAGGAGGCTTATGGATTGCATTAATAACCTTCCCAGCTTGCCATCAGCCCGTGCATTCATGTTTTTCATCCTGTTTTATGGCTATGGACAAGAAGGTAGAATGTCATATTCAAAGAATTTGTTTATTTGCATGTGAATAACTCCTGATCAGAGTTCAAGAGTGTGAAACAACTTCTAACCTCTCTGAGGCAATAGGAAACCTCTGGTCCTTAAAAAAAAACCCTTAGGTATTAGGGGATTTTATTCCTTTCCTTTTTTCCAGAATGAACTTCTGTTACATTGTTGCTGTTAAATCAGTTTCTTTAGTGACGTTTAGATGATGAAAGTTTTATTTCTGCAAAGAAGTTTGGGTTATAATTATTGCAACTTCAGATTATTTGACCTTAAAAAGGTGTATGATGTGATCCAGCCTTTTACTTGCTAATGTTTGTCAACTAATTGAATTAAAAAAGTCATCAAGGCATAATATGAATATTTTAAATAAATTTAGTGACATTTTCAAGTCTTAATTGACTTCCTTTTAGATGGATTGATTTTTTTAATTTTTCTTTTAGTAAGGGACTTGGAGCTTTCATTATCAGTGCTATTTAGTTCTAATTAAAGTCCTTTATTTAAAAATATACTAATTAAAAGCTTGAGGTTTAAATTAAAAAATAGAAGAAAATGAGGTTTAAATTACATGAAAAACATCTTGGATAATAGATATGTTTCTGAAAAGAGAATCTATGTTTTTGAGCCTTCAGCATTACAGTATGAGCTTTTACTCTGGGGTGTGTTTGTTTGTTTGTAGGTCTGCATCTAGGTCTGGAAATCAGAGTAGAGATTGCATTAATCTCTATTCTTAGGATTTTAGGTTTCAAAATACTTAAGTGTCTAAGCATGCCATTAAGAAGAGTATGTAATTTTCTGTGTATTGCTTTGGAGCTGTCAGCAAAAAGGTGTGTTTTACTCTGTTTCGTACACCCAAGTACTTTGCAGAGTTTGCTGGTTTTTATGGTTGACTGAAGTGCAGAAGTTTAAAGTAGTTCAGTTTCTCATTCATTTGTTGTAATTATAGAGGCCATTAACCTTGTAAAATCATTGACAGAATTATAAATCTACTTCTTTGAGAATTGTGTAGACAAATTTATAAAAGTTCCTCAAGTGAAATGAAAGCCAAACTGTACAAAGGGAATAGGTTCCGTTAACAGCACTTGTTAAGGCCCAACAAACTGTTGGAAAAACACCTGCAGGTAATTATACACTTCTTCATGGCAGTGACCCCACCACAGTTTCTATGATGTGTAGCACTCATTGTGTAGTTAAGGTTAAAGATACCTTCTAGATACGAATACCCAACTGTAGTTTCTTCTCAAATAAATGTGAGTTCTTAATATTTTTCATGTAGCTTATTGTGGTCACAGAGAACTTTGCGAGAGGAATGTGTTTTACTGCCTCAGACCAGGTTTGTTTATCTATGGAGATCTTGCCTGTTTGTTTCAAATATTACCAGGTTGTCATATGCAAGCATCCTAACCAGCTGGGGGAGAGGTGTTTTGAACTCTGTGATCTGTCATCACTGGGATGTTGAGCCCTAATTAGAAGTAAATCAGGAGTGTTCCTGTGCCTTTTTCATGGACTAATCTTTCCATTTTCTGTTTGGGAGCATTTCTGTTCTGCTTTTGTAGGGCTGGTGCTATTTGAAATACTGAACTGAGGTGGGAATTCAGAGAGAATGTTAGCCTTGTGAGCATTAACACTTTGGCTGCCACTATTTTAATACACATATCCGAACTGGAATGTGATCTTAGACTTTAGGATGTAATCAGTTCTCGATTTTTAGCCAAAGCTTTCTGGCATGTGTTGGAACAGCGATTTAGTATTCCTCATTTAACAAGTTCCTTCAGAGGTGCAGTTTACTGTTGCAAAGTGTCTGATGTAGTATAGACACTGACTAGCCATGCTGATGGAGGAAAGAAATTCATTAGCATCTACGGGTTCTTGCTTCTGTCCTAATTCCAGTGACCTTTTTCAGGTCAGATTGTGTTCCCTTGGCAGAAAAACTCAGCCCACAAAATTTGGTGGCTTTGTTGAAGTCATTCTTTGATTTACTTGGGATGAGGTGATGATGAACAGCAAATCCCTAGTAAAGAGCTTCAAGGACTTTGTAGTGGCTGAGTTGTGTTTTCCTGCATTTTAAGCTGTTCTCACTTTAGTTGTAGAGACTAAAAATGTGTTTGACCTTTTGCAGTATCTCAAAATAGCTGCAGATGAACTTGCTTCAAGAGTTGCTTGGAAAAGGCTTATGTAGAGCAACATGTGTTCCAAAGACTTTTGGAGGTTCAGAAACTGCTTTAAAGCAGCGACGGTTTTGTTACATTCCCAAACCTTGGTCTTATGGGCATACCATTGTTGCTTACACTGGAAGCATTCAACTTCTGCGCAGTTGCACAGCACTGAGGAGTCTTGTTGGGCAGAGTGTTGGGCAGATTTTTTTGGATTCAGTTGGTGAGATGATAAGAGTCTCATCTTTGACCATGCAATACTGGCACATTTATAAAGAGATTATATCCAGTGGCTATATGATGTTCAGATCCCATATTGGCAATATACTGGTATGCTGAGTGGTCTAGTTGAAGTTTTATTTCCTCCTCACTTGATTTTTGTAAATACAAAGGACCTAATCAGTTAGACTTACTGCTGCACTTATTGATTCAGCCACACAACCTATTAGTATTTTATTCTTTAGTCTTTCTAATTGAAACTGGAAATTACAGAGAAATACAGTGGTCTAGGCATGTTGTAGTTCTTCTTCTAGATCCTGCTGCTTGCTAAGGTGCCCTGCTTGTTTTCTGTTCCATTTTCCTCAGGGACAAAACCTTCATGCCTCGTGTTTGGTTAGCAAGTCACTTTTGTGTTCAGCTGTAATAATAAACAAGACGTATTTAAAGAGACCCACTAAAGAATTGTCTTTATCTCAGGGGTCAGGGACTTTCTGGGATGATGAACCTAGTCTAAGCTCTGGGGTTTTGGTTTGTTGGCTTGTCCTGAGCTTGCGAATGGCATTCAAGTTCCCTGGTAAAACTGACTTTTCACACAGTAAATTTCATTGCAAAAGTGTTACCACCACCCCAGTTGTTTTTTTCTGATTTAAAAACTGTGCGTGTGTTATCCATGTGGTTTTGTTCCCTTTTCCCTCCTGTCTTCCCTCTAGCCTCCTTTCTCCCTTTTCTACCGTGCTCTGGCAGCCTGGAAGACGACGACTGCCCCACTTAGCAGTGTCCATGCCTGGGCAGTGGTGGAGAGGAGAACAGGAGAGAAGTGATGTCAAAGGCTGGTGGCTATGAATATATTTTGGTGTGAGGATCTTAGAAGAGGATTGCCACTACAGCAGTGGGTCTGGAAGAATGCAAATTACAGAGGCCATTCAAAGCAGCACAAGGCGTAGAAAGCAGTAACAGGAAGATGGGAAGGGTTGGTGACTTTGGCCTCAGCGAGGAGCCTGTGGGATGGAGATGGGGAGTCTACTTGGACAGGGCTAGCATTTCCCACCCTTTTTGTCATTGGAGGGGTTAAAGAGAGAGGGGAGCAGAAATGGAGCAAGGGACTTGCAGATGTGTTCAGCCACGAACAGGTTTGGGATTGTGATTTTGGGGAAACTGTCAGAAATTTTGCCGCTGACAACTGTCCCATCTATAGCTCATGTTGGATTCCAGACTTCTTGGCTCAATCTTCTTCTGCTTCTGCCAAATATCTGAATGTTAAGCATGCTCAGGAATTCTCTGGGAGATTTTAGCTGCTAAAGTGCAGCTTTAAAGTACAATTTTCCACTGACTAGATGTAAACTTTGACAAATTGGGCAGATTTTCACAGAAATGAGAAAAAGCATGTCCTTGACCTGAAGTGTAACTTTTGAAAGCCGCCTTTCAATACATGAGATCTGAGAACTGTTTGAAGAAAAGGTCACCAATATTAAAGAGTGCATTTGTTCTCTCGTCCTCTCTTGGAAAAAGCTGACCTATTTTGACTAGAACAGACACTGTTAGATACAAACTGTAAAAGATGAGGACATTTGTTTAAAGTTTGGCAAGGCGGTAGTGTCATAGGAACTGGTACTTTAAGAGGTAGTGCTATCAATTTTGCTACTGTCATTGTTAATTACTATGATTCTATAAAAAGAATTTTATCTGGAAAAGCAAACAGTAAATTGCTGTAATTATAATTGATGCATGACACAACAGGATGGAAGAACTGAGTGTATTTTCAAGGGGGCTGGGAAGTGATGTTTATCTCTGTATGTAGTAGACAGACAAGCTGTTGGCTGTTGAGTTGGCCTTTTAAAAAAAACCTGAAAAAATTCTTACCACCTGTGGTGTTAATGGGTTATGCTGGCAGATCCCTTTAATGTATTTTCTCACATTTCTTGGGTGTGTTTTAATTATGTTGCTGCTCAGAATGCCTTCCGATACAGATTTAGATCCATGGTTTGGTTGGTGGTGTGCATCTACACAGGTAATTGTGAATCCGTACTTGAAAATTAGGGATTTTTAAGCAAAAGTAGGAGAATAGAAATGACTACCTTACCTCAAATTGGTCTCTTCTAAGCATCACTTAACTTTTGCATCGCCCTGTCACTGTCAGCTGTGGCTGTCAACTCTGTGAAGCTGAGACATTCCTTCAGCCCATCTTTTCTGTTCTAGCACCTCTCCTGCTTTCTCTGAGGGCCAGCTGCTTTTTAAAGAAACGTACACTGCTTACCATCTTTTGCTTAAAGGAAAATTTTCATCCTTTAAAACTCAAATTTCAAAGTTGAACAATGTCCACAAGGCTTAAATAAGCACATGCTGCTCTAGACAGTGACATGGTAATATAGATCTTCACTGTCATTTAAAGGTAAATTTTTAAAGTTTGCAGTCATCCTGATTTGGATTCAGTTGTATTCCAGGGTGAATAAAGCAAAAATCCTGTGGGTCTGTTGTATGGTTTTCTGTTTCCTTCCGATTGCTTGCACCTTAAATTCAATTAACATTGTTGATGAATGCTGCAAGAGTAAATGACAATTAAATGACAGGGTGAGAACTGAGACAGTACCCAGAGACCAGAGAGCAAAGGCAGAAGGAGGACAGCGTATCTGTTCCTTGTGAGCTGATAGGGCCTTTGGATGTGAAAAGAATGCTTAACTGTATTTTCAGACGATGTGATTGCAAAGTGGATGACCAGCAGTGTTGGCACCAAAGTGCTTTGCTGGTGGTGGTACAGCATCGCTAGCAGTTTCTGATACAATCTTTTTCACCTGAAAAAATTTAACCTTCACTTGAATTATCACTGGGTTTTGCTGCTGTAGTGTCTGCCAGCTTGCTTCGTCCCTTTATTGCTTTTTTTTTTTTTTTTCCCATGTTGGAAATTAGTTTACAAGTTACTTGAGGGAATCTTGCCATTTTGCAGTTTGCGTGCTTAGCATATATTTAATACAATTTTTATAATAGGCATCAAAGAGTTCTAGCCAGAATTAAGGTTTTTTCCTGTCCTTAAAAATGTTTTTTAAATGTTCTAGACTTTTAAGCTCAGTTAGAATGAACACTATCTAGTAGTTCATTATTTTGAGTTGCTTTTTAGTGTAAGTTATGCTGTGACTGGATTTCATTCACTTTATTACGAAATCCTTGTTCTTATCCCATACCCACTCCATGTTGTTCTCTTTTCAGTTACATAACAGTATGCCTTATTTTCACTGTGATTGATTTTCTTTACTAAAATATTTGTAAAAATCGGTATTTGCTAGCTTTCTACCGAGGCTGCCTTTCTTCAACCTCTAAGTCATTCCACAAGAGACAAAGTGATGCCGTGTTCATTCCAGCGTTATTTTCCAGCTGTGGGCGAAGAGGCGTGTTGAGCCTCACCCACCCAGAAGAAGAAAATTGACATGATCCTTTAAAGGCTCCTGTCTCACTCCCTCTCTGAAAAATAGCAAGACATATGCCACAAGCATTTTTTTTCTGCTGCCTAAAGTGTATGGTGACAAATCTGTCTGCTTTTCATGCAGCGTTTTTGCTGGAGGAAATGGCCCACTGAGAAATATAGCAAAAGTAATTTTTTTTTAAAAACCAGCTTTTTTGTAGAATTCCTTATTTCTAAGTAGTGGTTAAAGTGTGCTGGTAGGCAACCGGGTTTCATGTTAATGCAACTACATTCTTTCCTAGGACGCCTTTCTGTCTTCTATGTACAAAAAAATTCTTCATTGCAGGTACATATGGTTAAGTGATTTCTTGTCGCATTGGTGCATTGTGAAAAGTGAGTAACTAAAGTCACACTGACTTCATCAGGGTATGAGTTTCAGCATTGGTACTGCTATTCAGTCCCCTGTTTAGGCAGTATAATACTAATATTGCAGGTATACTGTTTACAGCAGAGGATCTTTATTACAGTTGCAAAGTCAATCGTTCAGAAGTAGTCAGAATTAAGTTTAGCTGTGAAAACTCAATTTGGTCCCTCTACTTGTACTGTTCATTTCTTAATTACACAACAGCACCATGTTCGCTCCCTCTGTGTGATCTCTGCCTGTGTCGGATGATGAATGATTAATTTAATTCTGTGTTCTTGATGGGTGGCTCTAGCTATATGAACCTACTGTGCATTATTAAAACACAGATGGTTTTGAGATTGCCTAGAACACTCGTCACTGTAATCTGACTACTTAAATATTTGTTCATCGTCATATTTGTTCATCTTCTCAGCACTCCACTTGCTGAGAGTCCTTTTAAATGATGATTTTGAGATGACTTTCAAAGTACTTGCATAGCATTGGGTAATATCAGTGCACAGTGTCGCCTGGGGTTCTGTAATAATTGTGTATACTCTGCAGTTCTGATAAGCATGAGTGAAGATCAGAAGATGAAATGTCCAGAAAATGAGGAACATGGTGATGATATCAGCTTGAGTGACTTAATGTGATGCTCAGCCAATGGTAGAGGTAAGGGTACAGATCAGGTTGATTTTCTTCTGACTTGATCCTGATGGACTTTTCAGCTTCTCTGATGGATGGGTAAGGTCCTTCCACTGAAGCTGGACAGTAAAGCTGGATCAAGTTCATACCTGGACCAGTATAAAAATAAAATGTAAGCAACAACTTCTTCCATCTGTGAGAGTGTTGTGGTTTAACCCCGATCGGCAACCAAGCACCACACAGCCGCTCGCTCACCCTCCCCCTGCCCCGGAGGGATGGGGGGAGAGAACTGGGAAAAAAAAACTAAAACCCGTGGGTTGAGATAAAGACAGTTTAATAGGACAGCAGAGAAAGAGAAAATAATAATAATAATGATAATGATAATAATGATGAAAGAATATACAAAGCAAGTGATGCCCAATGCAATTGCTCACCACCTGCCGATCGATGCCCAGCCCGTCCCCGAGCAGCGGTCACTGCCCCCCCCAGCCAACTCCCCCAGTTTCTATACTGAGCGTGACGTCAGGTGGTATGGAATAGCCCTGTGGCCAGCCTGGGTCAGCTGTCCTGCCTGCGTTCCCTCCCAGCTTCTTGTGCACCCGGCAGAGCATGGGGAGCTGAAAAGTCCTTGACTAGACTAAACACTACTGAGCAACAACTAAACCATCAGGGTGTTATCAGCATTGTTCCCATACTAAGTTCAAAACACAGCACTGCAGCAGCTACTACAAAGAAAATGAACTAAGCTGAAACCAGGACAGAGAGAAAATGGAAGAGCTGGGAACAGTTAATGGGTACAAGCACACAAATCGGTCACTGCAGGAGAAGTTAGGCTGTGAACTTACAGTTTGTCAAAGTGTGAGATAAATGCAAGATAGATATGAAGTGGCTGTGCACTGAAAGCTCAGAGCCTGGCTTATCTCACAATAGTAACTTCAGGAATGTGTATCTTAGAGAGGCTGAGTTAGTGTTGCAGAAGCCCGTATAACTGTAGTCTGTCTTTGCTTTGAGCACTTGGTATGGCATTCTTTATTTTAATTTGGATTTTTGTTTATGTAACTTTTCAAGTGTTTGAAAAAGCAAGTGGAAATCCATATTCAATTTTCCAGTGTTGCATCTGCACTCCAATGTTTGCAAGCTCTCCTATGGAAGTGTCCTGCTTGAACTGAAATGCTAGCTGGTAGCTGTCATAGGTTGCTTCTGTCTGTAGACTGAAATTAGAGGAGAATGTGGAAAGCAGCCAGGCATTTTCATTGATTCCTGCTGAAAGCAGTGGGTTAGTAATCTGTGGGAGTCTTGGGTTTCGATATGGGCATCAGTGGAGAATATGTGCTAGCGTCTACTTCCCCCTAAGCATGAGTGCTTGCCCACCCCATGCTCTGCATCCTGTCCCTTTTCTGTCTTGTCTACATGCTCTCACTTTCCACTTCCTGTGTTTTTTCCACCCATGAAGGCCGATTGGTTGTCCTCTGGCTTTTCTTTCTCCGTACTCAGCTGTCCTAGCTTCCACTGTGAATCACAGCCCCTTGTGCCATCTCCTCTTTTCTGTATTCCTCCTTCCTTTCACACTGCTGATAGTCAGTTTCACCCAAAGAGGTGATTTCAAAAGTGTCTAACTTGACCAAATTTAAAGGATTTTCATGGACATGGCAAAATATATATTCCTATTTTAAAGGCCTCTGTATTTCCAGATTTTGAATCTACTCCAAAACACTGGGTTTAGAGGTGTTCTTTTTCAAGGGGAGAGTTACTCAGTGGGTTACAGAAGTTGTTAACTAAAGCCTGGGTTTGGGGAGATGGGAGGAACTGTTTAGACTGAAAACTTCGAAAGAACTCATCCTAAGATAGATAGATATTTATATGAAAACTGTGTCTGAAATTCATCACGATAACAAGACTAATAACTACCAGTGACAGTTTTATTAGTAGATTGTGCTACTAGTCCCAGTCATGTTATGTGTGCATAAAAAAGTAGTAGAAAGACTCCTGCTTCCACATGCTACCTGCATCATACAGTTGTTTTCTGTACACACTGACATATTTCTGCTTTACAGTTTCCTCCTCTTGAATACTGAAATGGACAGTGAAAGCAAGATTTGACTGGCTGCTACGAGATATGAGCAGCATATTAGAGTCTTTTTATGAGAGTCTGGCTTTAATATGATGATGTCTCATTATTTTTAACCTCCATCTGTACTTGTGTCTGAAGAGTATTGGGAACAATACACAATGCATAAATTTGTATCTAGAACATAATGAAAGAGACATTCATTTCATATGGCAGCAGTCTTCTGTATCTGTTAGAATAATACAGTGTAGTGCTTTTTGGAGCTTATTTGATCAGTCCTTCCAACACTTTGTTCCAGTTCAATAGGCAAAGAGGTTTCAGCAGGTTTGTGACTTTCCTTTTGCTTAGGGGACTACAGCCATAGCGAGAACCTCTAAGCGAGAAGGTACCTGTGTGTTGTTACACACCTCTTTTTCTATATTTCTTCTTTAATACATACTACACTGTCAAGAAGAAGCAGCAAGTAGAAATTTCAAAAATAAAAAAAGTACTTGGTTAAAAGTTCGACCCACTCATGTCAGCCTGAATTTCAGCCTGAGGAGGTAGATGCAGCTGGTGTGATCCATGTAGTCCCTCCAGCAAAGCAGCCTACAGTTGAAGGGCTAGCAAATCCTTTCTTGCAAGGATGTGAGGCACTGTGTGCCAGACTGCTAGACTGCCTTTTTTTTTTTTGACTTAATGAAAACTAAAATAAGGGCCATTTGTTAAATCTAGAGGAGACTGTCATGAGGTTGGAATTGGCTGTAAAGAAGGTAATTCAGCTTAAGCCTATGTAATAGCCCATTGGAACAATTTGATGCTTTTTCTGTTCTTCCTGTAGCTCATAGATTCTTTTGAAATTTGTTAGGAAACGTCCTCCTAGAAATCTTTCAAAGATGAACAGTGACCTTTCTTTCATTGTGTCCACTAAGATCAGAGTGGAAGCTGACTGGTTCTGTGCATCTATAGGTATGCAGCTCCAAAATCTATTACTTGGGATTACATGTAATGGTCACTGTGCAGAATATATCCTGTGGTGAGAAGATGGGAAGTCTGTGGTCAGTGTGGTCTTACCTAGGATGTATAGTTTTCACTGAATTGAATTTTTGTTGTATTAGAGTTGTAGGAAAACAAAGCTCTTTGCTCTTAGTAAATTGTATCAGATGAGTGAAATGGAAAATAGCAAAGTGTGGATTTGGGGACGCGTTTCTGAGGAGGTAATTTCTGCATGTTTATTACTGCAAAATCAACGGAGTGCTGAATTCCTGTCTCTATGATAGAACTGTAAGTAACATTTTGCACACAGAAGGTCCTGCTGTGTGGGAAGTGGATGAGAAGCATAAGGGACATTGTGCTCTGAGGCCAAATTTTAAAAATTGCTATAGAAGATATGTAGATGGAAACATAAGTTGCTGGGAGGGAAAGCAGAACTTCTGTAGTTTGTGCAGGCAATAAGACACATTTGAGTATGTTTGTTCAGAAGACATAATGAGGGGGAAAAAAACCCATGAATGTTTTCTCACTAAAGATGCCTTTCCAGGAGAGCTCAGAGTGAAGAGACTGAACGCCACTGCTTATGAAAGGAAGTTGGCACATTGTCAGAGAGCACCGTTGTGTCTGCAGAGTGTGACAAGCCACAGAATTTTACAGATATGTTGTTTGGCTCTGAAGCACAACAAATTACTTGCTTTCGCAAATTTGTGTTACTGACTAGAAAGTGTGTGCTTTGGTGTCTCAGAAATTAAACAGGGCAGCAAACGTGCACAGTTACATTAACAGTATTAGATGGGTGCAAACTGCCATGGCGTGCTGTCTTCAAGAGTGAAACTCTCCCAACGAGAGGTGTCCTCCTAGAGTGACAGTGGGGAAGGGTGAACACTGCACGTGATGGGTAGCGTGGGAAATGGTGAGCACTGGCACATGGTAGCGCCAGAGGACATCTCAACTACTATATACTGAGCAAAGCAGGCATTTTCATAGCTACACTTTTTAGAAAAATGGTGGGAATATCACAACCTTCGCATATAGTAGAAAATTGGAGAGAGTATCAGCAGCAGTTGTACATTACGGTGAATATGAGCGGTATGAGGTTTAAGAGTTCTGCTACTGCTGAGAAAAGCTTTCAGGTCATTGAAATCTCAGACAATTTGGAAATCATGGGTGATCCTTCTATCTCGGGCCACAGTGGAGATTTGTGACTTTTCACAAAGTAAGAACAAGATGATAGGAATTGCAAGACTGAATTAATTGTGGTGGGATGACCCAAGGACCATAATTAATGTTCAAACTTAATGTACTTGCCGTGTCTAAAAGTAGCATCTTTGCTACTGCTGCTAGTGAAGTTGTTCTTCCTGCATGTGGCCTGGGAGTCAACAGCAATAGTTAATTTTGTTGATTTTGACACACACCTGTGAATTGTTACTTTATGGGCATGCCGGAATAGCCTTTTTCAAAACAGTCCAAGTCTTCTAGAGGTAAGTCAAGGCTGATCTGAAAATCACAACTCTTTGTTAATGGAGTGTCAGGCTTGAGCTGATGCTGTAAACCCTGCAGGGAGCAAAGCACTGATTTACTGATGCTACTCAGGTTTTGGGTGAGAGTTGGCTGCAGTCCAGCTGGCTTGGCTTGCTCGCGGAATGAGCGTACTTTAGAACCCTGCTCATCTGGGAACAGCAAAAAGCTCCTTGACCAACACAAGCAGTAAGGCAGCTTGCCAGGAGCTCATAATAAATGAGAGCATCCCCTTGTTGGAGGAGAAGTCTGTGATGGTTATTCAAGCAAATACAATGTGTTTCCTTTAGGTATGCAAATATGGTTATTAGCCCTTGATGGAGAAGTGCTGAGTGTTGGTACTTTTAGTGGCTCAGGTCATGAACTTACGTACAAGTCACAGAAGTTATCATCTCAGATGTCATTAATTATTGAAATATGTCACCAAGTCCTCTGCCCTGTTTTTTACTGCTAGAATTTGCTGCAAGAGAATGTGTAAACACAGGTGACGGAACAAGCACCTGCCTATTCAAATGCATATAATATTTTGTCCAAAGTGTTTTAAAAAAGCATTTCAGCATTATTTGCTGCTGTGCCTCCTCAAAACTCTTTGGGGAAATGAATTAAAAGTGCTGCCATCTGTTTATCTTACATTTAATACCAAGGGTAAAAAGGAGTGCCAGCAGTTTTGAAGCAGTGCTATATAACTTTGTTTTTAAAAATACATGATAAGGATACAGGGAGTACTAGTATGTTGGTTCCCACTTTTGTGAGTTGTTACAATGCTTTTTCAACAACATTTTAGTCTTCTACCTTAAAAGAAAACAATTCTGTGTGAAATCTGTGGGTGATAGTCACTGGATGGAGATGGCATTCTCTGGGAGAATTATTTTGTTCCAGAAGTAACTCCAGAGACAACACCACCTGACTTCTCGCTGAGCTCCAGCAGCAGCTGCATTGGCAGCTTCAAAGGTGAAGTCAGGCTTGTCTCAGGCTGATGCTGATAGATTCCCTGGACTCTTTTTCATTCTCGTCGATGTGAATGTCTGAGGTTTGTCTTTGAATTAGTGGAGTTCATCCAACGTTTTATCCCCTTTGAGCAAAATGTTGCCCAAAAGAGGTGTATTAGTTTGTTCTGAAAAGGGGATGTTTCAGGAAAAAAAAACCACTGAGAGCCATCAGTTCATTTTTGTTTTTAAAGTACTCTTTGGAGGAAGAAACATCTTCCCTATTTCAGACAACTTTTTTCTTTTTTTTAATTTCCTTTTTTCCCCCTTTTTTAAAGCAACAAAGCAGTGTTTTCACAAAGACAGTCAGTCTTACCAGTAAGAGTCATGATAGAAGAGTACATGGGGTAATTCTCTTACTTTCACCAGTTATGCTTGGTTTCTCACAATATAAATTGATAGTGGAATTGCTTCTTGTTTCCACAGTGTAAGATTAGTGCAATTAAGATGATTTTGCTCTCCATGATATATTATTTACTGTCTTTCACTTGGACAAATGGAGAAGACAGAAATCTCACCCTGCAGGTGATGTTTTGTAGTTCTTGTAATATATGACAGGTATTGAATATTGAGGCCGTAAAAGGGTAGAATTGGATATTAGAAAAGATAAATAAGAGTGGGGGAGGGGACTGACGAGGAAAGACAGTATTTGCAAAGACCTCGGGGTAAGCTGCTTTCAATGTACTGTTTAAGCTTTAATGACCCATATACAGACTTTAGCAACAAAGTAATGGCCAACTAGAGGAATTAAAGGCCTCGGGTGATGATCTGAACAGCAAAAGATGGCAGAGGTCATAAATACTATTACAGTTCGACACAGGCTCTACTAGAAGGCAGTTTTTATGTTCCCAGTCTCTCTGCAAGTATGGTCATTTGACAGGGTTTGAGGGAAGAGCTGGTAAAGCTCAAGTACTGCAGGTGAACCTCTCGGGGTTCCCGCAGGTTAAAAGCTCTTGTTTCTGGTAGAAGGTACCTTTCTGAACAGTTGTTCTGATTATCTATTGTTTGTATCCATAGCTTTTTAAGTAACAACTTTTCATGGTTGTCCTTTAAAAAACCCCAACATATCCCAATCTCTCTGAGCTTTTACTCCAAGAAATTCTCCAAATTCTAAGATGAGGATCCTATGAAAATTGTGCACGGCTCTTCCTTTGAGAAAAAAGCTTCTATTTAATTTGCAGAATGTTAAAAGTTACTAGAGATGCACTGATCAAATGTTTAGAAAGAATAATTGTAATTACCATAGCTGATTTACAGCTCAGTGGCAACATATTCAGAGCACAGGAAAGATTCCTCTGTGCTGACTCTCTGAAAAGCATGAGTTGTGGAGTGCAGGCCAAAGCAAGCTCTTTTGAAACATACCTTCCCACCTCTTCATCCAGGTTGAAGGGTTGCCTCATTCCCAGTCATGGAGCTTGCTTGCAGGTTTGCAGTCCTGTCGTCAGGATATGTGTGATATACTCGCTTTGAAGCTTCTGTATGGTATTTTCCCGTTCGCTATCTATCTTCCGCCTAGCATGAACTCCAAAGTTTTGCTGCTGAGGGTGTTTGTAGAGGAACACTGATTCAGCCAGATGCCGTGTTGCTATTGTGTTGCTTCCTAGAGTGATCAGCTTGTCAGATCGATCTCTTTAAGACCAGTATGAGAGGTGATATGTACTTACCCTAATTCAATGCCAGATGACCCCTGGAGTTACCTCAACCTGATGGAGCACTCTCAATAGGACAGCAAGGAGTAATAGTGCCGTGGAAGCTCCCTAGCTTCCATTTTGCACAGTAGTGGAGTGAGACACGTTTGGTGTTTCCTTATTTTCTTTGACAAAGGAAGACGAGTGACAGAAGAAGGTTCCACATTAT
>VZTL01027145.1:0-33876 GCA_013400535.1 Scopus umbretta | reverse complement strand
TAAGGCAAGTCTAAATGAAATGAGGAAAGGTAGAACTTCTTGAAATAAAAGTATTTTTAAATTCACTGGGAAAAGAGTGAATCCAGGGTTTGTTTCCTATGAAAAGCATTAAAAGAACTTGTGGACATACAGTAGGATGTGAACTGTAATAAATCACGCTATTAACTGTGCTATTTGTCTTCTTTAATTTTCCATTTAGTGAACAAATGATTCATTTTTCCCTTCAGAGAACTACAAACTACAGAATTTACAACTACTTCAAAAAATAACACTAGAAAAAAAAGAAATACCAGAGTTGTTCCACCTTCTCACATAAAATTTTTATCCAAATCTCATCATTACTTTCAGGAAAAAAAAAAAAAACAAAACACACACACACAAAAAAAACAAACCACCAAACAAATATGAAGTTCTTTGGGGTGCTTCTGAAGTTTTTAGTCACGTAAATTCCCAGTGACTCAAGTGGAAGTCTACCTCTATGAGGACTGGAGGGAAACAGAGGGAGGACCTCTCCATTCGACTTCAGAAATGTTGGTCTTGCACATTCTTCTCCAAAAATGTAATGTGCAATACATTTATTTATATTAGTAACCAAGAAACAATATTTATTTTGGAAGACACTGGGTTTCATTACTGTGGGCAGAAATGCGGTATTCACCCACAGCCCTGGGCTGGACGCAGATGGAAGGTAGTTTCAGGGCATTCTGAGCTGGCACTCTGAGCTGAGGTGCCACAGTATGGAGGGGACACAGCAACCCCCCTGCATAGCCCTGTCAGGCAAGCTTTGCCCCATGACATGACATGAGAAATCCAGGTGCTCCTTCAGGTAGTAGTCCCTTAGGAAAAAATGGTATTGAAGGGTCTTGGTTTGAGACAGAACCCTCATTTTTTCCCCTTCGTCCATACCTTGTAGCCTCTTGACCTACAAATTTCTAGATGTTAAGTTTTTCTGAAGTTGAATTTTGATACAAAACATATTACTACAATACTGCCAATCCCAAGCATTCAAAAATCATGAGTCAGACACCAAAAGTTATGAGACTGGCTTGCACTTCAGATTTAAGAAGAAAGTGTCTTTTGTTATGTTAGTCTACAGTATGGTCACATGTTTAAGCTTCAGTCTGCAACCATGAAAGCAGATACTCAACCAATAATTAAGGCATTGTTTTATTTTTTGAATGAAATGACATTTTTATGTAATACTTGATTTTAGAAGCTCAGACATTAAGAATACTACATCTCACAAGACTAGCCATAAAAGTCACCTGATTTGGCAATGTTATCAGTTGTTAGTTGTGCAGTTATAGTTTGAACATCTTGAAACCTGTGAATTGACGCTGATTTCAAAATGCATGCTGATATTATATGAATTATGAAGATACCATACTATGCTTCTGTTTCTTGCTGATATGAAAAGAGTTAATAGCACTCTGTACCCCAGAAATGACAGCCAATCACACCTTTTACTCTTTGAATGATCCAAAACCACGTATCAAGTCAATATTCTTCCATATTTCTGAGTGGTTTCAACTGCAAGCATTATGCCAAGAATACCCTTGTGATTTGGATTTTAGATTGAGTGAAAAATGCCTCATTCAGATCCAAACAAAATCTCAGAAAAACTTTCCCTTCAGACTTGTAATCTTATGATTTGTGCAAGAATGCTGGGGTTTTGGGTCATAAACCCAGAAAAGACAATTTTATAGATTTCTGTCCTACAATAAAACTCCTAAACTGAAATTCTTTACTACATTTAGCCACAAATCTGCAATATATAATTTTTATATTACATGCATAAATTACTACTCTTCTGCTGAAGCAATCACTGCAGAGAAACGTTTCATGATTTAGATCCAATCTTAAGAGTCACAATAACTGGATTTTCTCCCTTCCTATGTCTGAAGAAAGTTCAGGTTTCCAGTCCCGGGACATTCCNCTCTCTCTCTCTCTCTTTGAAACCATGTTTTTTCCTCTCCAGTAAACAGAGGAATCCCTGCTTTCTCTGCTAATTCTATGTAGAATTCTTTATCATGAATGATTCAATTTTGACTTTCTCATACACAAACTGAAATGCTTTTTCATAAATGGGATTTTTGCAGATTTATTTTTACACTCTTCCTCCAGCAAAAATGTTGCAGACTATTAGGATTACAGTAGGCTTTGTCATGATTCAACACCCCCATTTAGCTAAGGTTTGTTCCAACACAGAAGAAAATGACCATCCCTACCACAAAATAAACTTATNGGAGTGGGACACTGCCCAGATGTAAGAAAACCTATTTTCAAAGCTGGGTAACTGTTTGAGAATCCCAGCTGCACAGTGATTTTTCTGTCCCTGTTGGTAGGAGCAACATGGACTGTAGGACTTCATCATCGTAAGTGACATGATTCAAACTGGCTTTACTGTTGTGTGCACACCCAAGCTCCAATAGAGCTCACATTGGGTTGGTTGCAAAACTGGGCTCCATTATATGCTGCCATTAAGAGAATACTGAGTTCTGTTGTGAAAGTGGGAAGTTATCATACAAAGTAACCATCTGGCATCTGTAACATTTCCCATGGGGCAGCTAGGGCCTAACTCAGCTGTGAGAAGCACCCATAGAAATGAAGAAGCAGATCTGGTGATGGCTGGATGTCATATGCACTCAGTGCACGTTACAATTTCACGCTACTACCACCTGAGGAAAATAAAAGTGTCATTTCTACTGTTTAATAATCTAGATAATGCAAATTTATTTAGGACTATAAATTTTATTTAACCATCTATCATCTTATAAGCACTGAAGTTGACAGTTAATCAGGCATTAAGCAAGAGAGGCCATATTTAGGACACTGTGATCGTTCTTTGGTCTTTTATTTCTATTCTTTTTCTTTTTTCCAGAGGTTATTTACTGAACTGCTCTTTGAACTGCCTCAAATCAGTCAAGATCTCTCATTTGTCTGCAATCCTCCTATATATATACACACCTTCCCCCAGACTTCCACTACAGGACTTCTTTCCCCAATTCGTAACCTTAATGTCCTATGTGCTCAAAAGATGTTTTTGCTGTGGATTCACATTTTTTTTAAAAGAAATTTTAAACAGGAAATGTCATCCTATGCAACTGAATCAGCTCCCATGTTGTACATGACCAAAGCTGAACTTTATCCCTCAAATCTCTTAAGTACACAGAGGAATTAGCAGCAATAGGAGATTTTCCCAGTACTTATTAGCTTAAGAGGGAAAATACACTGCCAGTAGTTTTCATGGATGATAATGAGGCTTCAGGTCCATCACAGGTTCTGAAACGTGCAAAGAAATGTGCTGTGGTTTGCACACATTTTGACAACTTCTGCTTTCCCCTTCAGGATGTCCCCATCCATTCCTCTTTTTGTCCATCACCACTGTTTGCTGGTTCCAGCCATCATTTTTCCTCCTCACTTCCATATTTACAGACCTAGTCATGAGCTCTCCCATTACAGTACAGTGCTCTGCTTCTTCTAGCTGCACAGGTTTCTCATCTTATAGTTAAGTAAACAACTCTTAATAAGAGGTCATCATCCTTTACATCAGGCAGGTATGACAAATGGGCAAGATGCATGCCTTTTCTGTGAGTTTTGAGCCTCTGTGAGGCACATAGGGGTTCTAATGGGCAGTGGGTCCTGTCCTCTCCCTACCTCAGGTCTCATCCTTTATGTCACTGATCATGCCTTTCCTCACTCTTCCACTTGCTCTTGTTCCCAGCACAGTTCTAGTTCCTTCGATTCAAACTTTCTCAACTCTTCTCCTCCAGCCATTGCCATACTAGTTTTTTCCTTTGACCTCTGATCTCAGCCCTGGCATGCCCATTTTCCTCTGTTCATTTCCTAGTCTCCATTTGTGGTTCCAGGGTTTCTTCATATATTATTCTGTCCTCCAACCCCTTTAATTAGGTTACCACACATACCCAAATGTAGCTTGGCATCACCCTGTCAGCACTCCAGTCACCCTCTTTGTGATGGATACTAGAGAGGAAAGAACTGAAAGAGCAAGAGAGAGTTCACAGATAACAGTTCCTCAACGTGTACCTCACTGCAGTCACCACCATCCATTCTCAGCAGCAGCAGCTTCTGCCCCTGCCCTGCCTGTTCTGCTTTCTTTCTCCCCCAGAAAGAAGTCAGATCCACCAGAAGCCTGGTTGACCACGTTCATTCAATGCACCAAGAGCAAATTAAATCCTCAAACTTCTCTGTTTCAGTGCACTTCACGTTACTCTACTTAAAAGCCAATATGATTATTTAACATTTTATTTTAAATTGGATTTTGATATTTTGATCTAACTATAGGTTCCTTAGGGCCTTTCCAGTCAAGTAATTAGCAGGAGAACATTCCCCACTTAAAGTCTTTGTAGCTGTAGTCTTATTCCTTGCTATGAAAAATTACTTTTGGATCGGAATCTAGACAATCTTTTTTGATTATTTATCTAAAACTAAAAGCAGGAAATGATTCATTTGATTTCTGCCAATACTGGAGTGTTGCCACTTTTAGCTCAGGAAGAGTAGGCTTCCTTTGGCAGCCTTTGCTTGCATGATGATGAATGAAGTTCTATGTTTAGTGCTAGCTAAAATTTTATAGAGTCTAAAAAAGCAATCTAATCATGTTATAGGGAGTGGATAAGTTTTTTTAGATAACTATACCATAAGTTTTCATGCTGTGTCACAGCAATACCTTCAATATATACATAGAGGGGGATTCTTTCCAAAAAAAGATCTTTAAATACTTGAAAATGCACTATTTGTCATAATAAGCACATAATTCCCCCAAAGTGAACACACACTTACAGTTACATTACATAGAGGAAAACATAAATGCCCCTCCTTGTCTTAATGATATAGCACCCAAATTACATGCAGTCATCTGTCATTGAAAAGCATAGACCACCACGGAATGGGCAGTTAAACAGTACAATAAAACCTACTGTAGACCTAACCAGCAACTGCTACCTACTGATGAACAGAAAAGTCTTAGAAGTCTTGACAATATAAATATTTGTCTGTGCTAAGAGTTATAGTAACTCAATCATGGTACCATAATTGTGGGGAGGGAATTGTGTAGAAATGATGCATTTATACCTGATGAAAGAATTCAAATATACTTGCAAAAATAATGATTAAATTTACATAAATTAATCTCTCTGGATGGCATTTGTCATTCAGACAAAATTACTTTTAAAGTCTGAAAGTAAACAGAAAAGTTTGAGTAATTCAGGACTTATTTACAAATATTTTATACCCACTTTAGTGTCTTCAACTCTGTTCTCACCTACATTTGCATACTAACTGCCTTTGTGATTTCCTAGAGCATTTCTCCCAACTGTTTCCTTTGGTAACTCCCTGACGGTCTTCTGAAGTGGCATGTTCTGTGGGCCAGCTCTCATGCTAAGAACAGTCTCCTTATTAAGGTACCTTCTCTACCTCCAAGAGTGTCCTCAGATCTGGACGGGCACCCTGAGAAGCCTTCCACCTCTGTGAAGACCGCAGCCTCACTTGGTGTTCATTGTGCTTGGGATCAGAATTTAGTCAGGAATATATTCTTGAACTAATGGCACTTTTATATATATATAATGTGTAGAGTATTGGGCATGTATTAGAACAAAAATATTGTTGGTTTAGCACCCAGTTATAGCTAACTGCTCTGTTTGGAGAGCAAATTAACATTATCAGTTATGTCTTTCCATTCACAGTAAGCAAATATCTTGCCTCAGGAATATAAATGGTCTAGAATCTAAGCCAATTTCTTTTATTTCATTAAATTAGCCTAATGCCTATGGTTAGTTTAACTTTCCTTATCTTGCCTGTGTTTGTTTTCCACATGAAGAATTAGTTTACACTTTTTTTTGATGACATACATAAAACTTTCCAAAATTAAGGTATCAATGAGACAAAGAATGTACAATGGGAGTAACATTAATTCTGTAACTACACCTCACTAATACTAATTCTCATGCAGAAAACTGGGGGAAAGAGAATGAAGAAGTACACAAAGAAAGCGAATGATAACAGCTGCATATTGACACCCCTACCCTAATTCCTTTAAAATTGACTGTGGAGCCTGATAGACTCCTTTGGGTAGTGTACAACTTCAAATAAATGGTCCTGTCTGATAAGCTACCTTAAAGGCTCTTTGTACCAAATGCATTTGAGACACCCAGTTCAGAGAGGTTTTGTTATTCTATTTTCTTTTACAATACTCAAGAAGCATTTACAAGTTATTCCTGTAATTAACAGGAATAGATAAACTTTGATCTGTGCTTCTGAGGGAGTTCATTAAATAAAAAAGAAAGATCCTAATGGAATCTGCCAGGATTAGTAAAAAGAAAAGTCTGTGATGGGTCAGGATGCAAACATGGGAAAATGGAGAGTTCTGCCTGGGCCAAATGCAAGGACTATATGATCTGGTACCCTGATTTCAACCATAGGCAGTATCAGGGGGAAATAATAAGAAAATAAGCAGATAGTGGATCATTTTCACTATCATTCCACTTCAGATTTCATTTTGTTCTGCAACAGAGATGGAGAATCTCAAAAGATTTAACTTCCCATTCAAAATGTACATCATCTGCAATTCTATACTCTTATAATTCATATACTTTTTCTATGTCTTCTAAAAATTTTGCCTACATAATAGGAAGAACTAGGGTCATATGGAAAATAATAGATGAAGAAACTTGGCCCATATATTACAGATAACAGGACCTGACTTCCACAGTTGTATTTTAGACATTAAGTAAATAAAGGAACAGAGGCCTAAAAAGTAATGATAACAATAAAAAATATAGAGGACTATGTGTTCAATGTGAGGACAGATAGCCTTAACAGGACACCTTAATGTTTAAACATCACTGTATCTTGGATAGTTTAATTTATGTTTTAGATTTAGGGATTAAGGTAGAATCTCTCAAATATATATGAGCTTGGCATGTGTCATAAAGCATGCTGTAAAGGGGTAAAAATTTAATTTTTAAGAAAGCTTTTGGTGTTCACCTTTATGACCCTCAGTCTCTCAGCTATCCCCCCAATGGGCAAGGTAAGCACTCTCTGCCAATGCATTTATAAGACATTTATAAAAGCACTGGATCCAAAAGGCTTTGTCCCATTTCCCAATGTGTACAATTCCAGATACTGTGTGGGTTACATGGAATTTCCCTCCATTCTGTTGCTGGAAATCAGAAACGCTCACCTCTGTGGTATGCAGACTGAAAAATCATGCAGAGCCGACCAAAACTGCAGGTGGACTCACGGCCATTTCCCACTGATGGAGAAACACAAACAAAATGAATGCAAGGAAATCAATTGCTCCCCAAAGACTCTGCTTTCCTCTCACCTCTTAACCCCTTTCTCCTCTCTGGCTGCCAGTCACTTTGAGTTTTCTCCTTCCTAACTTGAACTGCCACAGAAGAGAGTCTTAACAGTCTAGCTGTACACATTTCTTTCCGCATTCAAGGTTCCCAAAAAGGACCTTCCTCAAGCTGTGCGCTACGCATCTGCTGTTAAATGTGCTCTCAAAGGAAAAATAGATCATAACCCTGTTTCCATTAGAGACCAGTCCCCTGACATCTTCCACCTTAAAGTCCAACACTCAGGTATGATCCCATTTATGGAGTTACCTCAGATTGGCTCCACCTCAGGCTAAGGAAATGGGGAGTGATCACCAAGGCTGCATTCAAACCCTCCATTTACTCTTCAAACTCTTCCTTTGCACAACAGCACATCTTGCTTCCTTACAATTTCAAATTTGCTCACTCAGGGAATTCTTCCACCCACTCTCACTTCTTTCTCCCAACTTCCTGTCCTCCCTGGCAGTATGTGATAGACCCATCTGTTTCTCAGGAAGACAGATTGGAAGAAAGGAGGTATTTTCTTTGCTGTCTTCCTAGTATATCGCTCTCTGAGGACATAAGAGAGTATACATATCAAAGCTGCACGAGGCAACCTCTGAGAAAAACCTTTACTGCTTTTCCTCAGAAACAGCTCTTCAAGCCATTCTTTAATAATACAAAAAGATATCTAAAATCTAAGTAGGAGGCTCTGTAGCTCTCTGCAAAACAAAGAAATAAAGAATGGAAAAAGTTGGTATCACCTGAAGCATCTCAGTTGCTTTTATCAGGTAGTGTTGTCAATCACATCTCAGTCACTTTTATTGACAGTAAAGTGCAAACAAAATTCCTTGGAAACACTGGAACAAACACTGGAAATACGTGCAGAGGTACTTTAGATACTATTTTAATGAAAAGGAATCTTTAACACATTAGGTAAGTAAGATTATTAGCTAATTTTTCATGGATGTATACTAGTATGAATGACTAAACATGCTGGGATTGCATAAGGTGTATTAGATGACAGATACAGGAAGATCATGTAGATCCAACAGTTAAAGATAAAAATTGAGGAAGTCAAATCACTTTTGTTTCCTTCAGGAATATTTTTGGGGGTATAAAATATTTTCCTGAACAGAGGCTTAAACAGGGACTTGAGAAAAACAGCAAGTCTCAAACAGCATATCAGAAACCTCATTCAGATGTGTAGCATTCTGAGAAGCAGCTTCCTTCTACCATGAGCAGCTATAGAAAAATCTTAAAATAAATAGAGAGACAATTTTTACACTGATGACCTTGTGTGAGACTACATCATGTCTCATTTCCCATGAATGCTGGCTACAGCCTTGGTTTCTGTCCTGTCTACTTGGAGATACATTTCTGTTCTGTATCAATAACATGCCATATGTATTTGAGCCGGGGAAGATTTGCTTCTTACTTCCATATTTACTGTCAAAGCACTGGACCAGAAAACTGCATTTCAGAGAAACCATTTCCTTTGCTGATGGATCTAGCACACCAAAACAACAGTTTTCTCAGCTTTAACAAAAGTACAGCATAAGGGTTAATTCTGTATTGTAATAGGCTACTTAAACATGCATAACCAGTCCACCCACGAATAAATTACACTAGCTGTAGAGGCAAACTGTGTCTACAACGTACTATCCATACACTGAAGTTACCTCTATAGAAGCAAATTCAGGCCCAGTATTTAGCTAATTTCAGGTACAATATACAATAGTTAGTTAGAATATTGAACAAAGAAGCAATGACTAATATTCTTTTTTGTCATATATCCATGTAATCTATCATCCCAACTTTGGTAGGAGCTAGGCAGGTATGCAAGGCACACTGCTGAATTCTGGATTTCTTATGTTTCCTATTAACTTCCTAAAGCCTACATTTCCATCAGCGGGATGAAGACATAGTATATTGGGAAAAAGAAGCAGATGGTAACATTGTGCAACCTCTAAAAGCTATTTTGGGAAGAGAGTGGCTATGACATCATATTCTTCTGCAATCAGCAGATGTTTCAGTAGAGTGAAAAATATTTACTCTAGCTGAGATCAGAGGGTATCCATTTATTGCCTTCATTAAAACTTGACTGCATGTGTGTCTCTTTATATGCAAAACAAGTTCTCCAATGGATGAGACTGCAACCTGCCCTGTGAGCTTAATACCTTTAAACTCACATCCTAGTAGACATACGCTACAGTTTCACTGATGAACTAAGAATAGGAAAACAAAGGACCAAGTCAAAAGGCCAAGGAAAACTTATATCTGGGAACAAATAAACACTACATCCATAACAGCACTTCATTGGAGGTGAACAGTCTTGTGTTTTGGGAAAATGCTGGAAGACTGATCAATCAATATAGCTGTGGTCTGATCCTGTTGTTTAACTCGGAGGCTTCCAAGCTTCTCAAAGCCTAAAAACCTTATTCTTTCCTCTTAAAGTATTTTCTGAAATTTTCTTTTTTTTGACCACAGAATCACTCAGACCAAGGACTACAGCAAGGTGATGTAGGGTCAAACAGCTCTTTTCTGTATTATTCTTTAACTGAGTAAATTCACTGTTGCAGTTTAAGCACCACACAGCTGCTCACTCACCCTCCCCCCACCCTGGTGAGATGGGGGAGAGAATCAGGGGAAAAAAAGAGAAACCTGTGGATTGAGATAAAGGCAGTTTAATAGGATAGCAGAAAAAGAGAGAAAAAAAAATAATAATAGAATGTACAAAACAAGTAATGCACAATGCAATTGCTCACCACCCGCTGACCGATGCCCAGTCAGGCCCCAAGCAGCAATCGCTGCCCCCCGGCCAACTCCCCCCAGTTTCTATACTGAGCATGACGCCATATGGTATGGAATAGCCCTTTGGCCAGGTTGGGTCAGCTGTCCTGGCTGTGCCCCCTCCCAGCTTCTTGTTCAGCATGTGAAGCTGAAAAGTCCTTGACTAATATAAACACTACTTAGAAACAACTAAAATATCAGTGTGTTATCAGCATTATTCTCATCCTAAATCCAAAACACAGCACTATAGCAGCTACTAGGAAGAAAATTAGCTCTATCCCAGCTGAAACCACTACAAGTATTGATTAAATCTTTCCAGGTTTATTCGAAATTATTCCTTTGTCTGAAGCCCTAAAATGGACTTTATGCATTCCCAGTAACAATGCCAGTTACAGCAGAACATTCCTCTCTCTCTCTCTCTCTTTGAAACCATGTTTTTTCCTCTCCAGTAAACAGAGGAATCCCTGCTTTCTCTGCTAATTCTATGTAGAATTCTTTATCATGAATGATTCAATTTTGACTTTCTCATACACAAACTGAAATGCTTTTTCATAAATGGGATTTTTGCAGATTTATTTTTACACTCTTCCTCCAGCAAAAATGTTGCAGACTATTAGGATTACAGTAGGCTTTGTCATGATTCAACACCCCCATTTAGCTAAGGTTTGTTCCAACACAGAAGAAAATGACCATCCCTACCACAAAATAAACTTATTTTCTTTAAAAAAGAAAAAAAAAAGGGAAATTGCATCTCCATCTGCACTTAAATTCAGACATGAAGAAAGCTTAATTCTTTGGCCACAATATTTAGCTGTGATCATCAAGTCATTGTTTTTACTGGAGAAAAAAAGGTTTCCCTCTGAGAAACCCTGCTTGCAAGGCAGTGTCACTTACTCAGATTTAGATGGGTTTGTTTATGTAGCTAGCATTCAAAGTAGCACAGTTTCATTTCTCAGAAGGGTCCCCCCTCACTTTCTTTCCAGGACAATGTTTTTCTCCCAATTCAGGACTATATTCCTACTAAGGAGTCTTTCAATACCAACTCAGAACAGGTTAAAAAGAAGCACTTTGGCAAAAACTTCCATGCTTAGCATGTAGTCTATAGATAGAGAGGCATTTCTCCACAGAACACCAGCAGGAAGGCTACTTAAGCATCAAAGTAGGCCTGAATAAGAGAATAGGTTTTAGACTGGCTGCCCACACAGGTATGGATTTCATATATTGTGATAAAAAGGTAAAATTGGACAGAAATTCTTTAACAAGTTCCAGCTTGTTCTTTTAATGTGAATTCTGAAGAGTGGAAACATATGGAACTACTTTGTAGACTCTTCTGGGCTAGACATCTGTTTGCTGGCTGTGATTGCAGTAGACTGGGTGTTCACTTCAAGCACTAGATAACTTAAATAAAATACAGGAATAAAGTCTGTTTCTTTGGTCAATATTGACTGTTAGAATACCACAATCTTTAAGAGTGCAGCCTACAACACTCTTCTTCCATCCTCAGCTAAATTCTTACTTTGTCACAAGTTTGACTTCCAACACAAATGTGAAACTACTTATGCCTGTTAAAATTGGGAATTTCAGAGGCTAGCATGGTATCATAGAGGCAATTCATGATTATGGGATATACTGTCTTCAGTGTTTTCAAATATTTCCTTGTTAGCTAGCCTACTTGTTGTAATTAAAAGTCTATATACTTACAAAAAGAAACCAGGACTAAGCAGAAACACCTGAGACTTTTGTAGGCAAATCTCATCCTATGAAAAACTGCTGTTTAATGGTGGAATAAGAATTCACATAAACGTACTTTAACTTCAATATTGACCTTATCCTCCTGGTGGTGCTGGCACATGATTATGCTTCCTCTAGCTCCTTCATCAAGTGTAATCACTGTGAAAGTTACTCTGGAGATATGCTTGGCAGCTCTAGGATCCTGATGTGAAGCTGCATTATATATTTTCCAGCAGTAACACCTAGATTTGTGGGTTGGCTCCTAAAATGAATGTTGTGGTGATAGTTGGTTGTTTCTGTTGATGGATGCCTCTGAGGCCACCCTGCTGTTTGATTACCCTCCATACTAGATTGATTCCTGAGTCATTCATGTTTTTTAAACTTTCCTTCTAACTGAAATGTGAAACTACTTAGAATGCATGTTAAAATGGCCCTTATCATCTGGGAATTTTAGAGACTAGTATGTTGTCTTAGAGACATTTGCTCAAAATTTGATTCAGGCAGATGATTACTCTCAAAAAGATCATCAGTTGTATTAGAAGCTGACACATTCCATTGTCCAAATAATTAAGACAGAGGAATAAACTAATTCATAAGTGGTGTAAAATGTTGGAATTGTTCCCTAATAATTTTCCTGCTGAAAAGAGCACTAGTTGTCTTTCTAGCAGGATATTGAGAAGTATTAATATTTCTCTTAAAACATAAAAGTTGCACTATTTCATCAGATTTCTCTTAACATGTAAATGTATGTCTGCATGTCTATCTCCTGCTATGGAAACAATTCCCATTATAAAAAACACTAGTTTCACCAAAGCCTATCAGAATGCTTTAGAAATGTAATTTATAGGAAGTTGCCTGATGTCCTTGTAAGGATAAATATTACACAAACAAAAGTTGACTTGAGATAATATTGGAAAGGCTGCAAAATTGAACACCCTGAAGTTAGAAAATGAAGATTTAAGTTGATTATATAAATATTATATTACCCCCTACTTATTTAACCAAGTACTCCTGTTTCAGAGCACCTGAAAGCACTAAGTACACATTTAGATGGTACAGATTGAATGTGCGGCTATTCAGAATTGTATTTAAGCTTTCTCTTATTTGCTACTCACTTTTCAATCCTAGCTCAAAGCATGGAATACTAATTTCCTCAGGGGAACATCTAAGGAGATTTTTATTTTGCTATAATGGATTTTGCAAGCCTAAATCTATCTTCACAGTGTCTTCAGCATTCCCTAGTTATGCAAGAGTAACTCAGAGCTGGGCAATCAGACATACCTGTCTCAGCTGGTGCCTGAATTCCAGGTAACCTGTACTGTGTCTGGATGGGAGGGAGTTATTTGTCATAGCAGCCTGTACAATGCTGTGTTTTGGTTCTATGGCTAAAACAGGATTGATAACATGCCAGCATTTTGGCTATTGCTGAACAGTGCTTGCACAGCACCAAGGCTTTCTCTTTTTCCAACTCTCCCCATGACCTGTCCAGCAGTGGTGGGGATACACAAGAGACTGAGAATGGACACAGACAGATATGCTGGCTCAAATTGAACAAATGGGGTAGTCTGGACTGCGTATGTCATGCTCAGCAACAAAACTGGGATAGCAGAAGAAGGTTTTATCTTCCAAGGTAGCCATTGTTCAGAGAATGTTTGTGCTGGTCTGTCTGTGGGAGGTGGTAAGTGGCTGCCTTTGTGTCACTTGTGGGGTTTCTGTCCCCTTTCCTTCATTAATTTACTTGTCTTTATCTCAACTCACAAGTTTTCTTGCTTTTTCTCTACCTATTCTCCCACTGATCGCACTGGGAAGCAGAGAGAAAGTGAGAGGCTGTGTGGGTACTTGACTGCTGGCAAGAATCAGCCCACCACATAAACACATTGGATGACATGAGAGCTATCACAGGACTACTTTTGCACACCTGGCCACAGGACCTATAGCAATATCTAACTTGTATAACATTTCTCCCACAGCATGTCCCACTTTTCTATTCCCTGCTTGACCCCATCAGGGACCCTTGGAGACATCAGTGACACCCTGTTGGCCACTTTACTTGAGTTTCCTTTCCATGAAGTCAAGAACTCAATTCCTCTAAGTCATGAGGGAACAAAATGGAATTCATTCACCAAGAGGTGGAAGCACTCTAGGTTTCACAGAATAGACATCAGCCATCAGGGCTAAAAATCATGAGAGGTTGTGAGCATGGTCTGTAATAGTAAAATTTCCAGATTTTCCTAAATTGAGGTATTTCATTAATTAAATGCAAACTGTGATTGGAAACATACTTTTGTAGGTTTAGTGCTTGAAATTGTGGACACAATACAGTCAGCTGGGTCCAAATTAAAGAGGATTAAAGCAGACTACTAGATAAACTTTTGTCTCAAGCAGTCTGTTTCCCTTTATAAACTCAAAATAAGATATTGTAATTAGAAGTCCAGAAAAGTGAATAGGAAGTGCTATCAGTGCCTTCAAAAACAATACCATTTTGACAGGTGAGTTTCCTCTTTCAATTTAATCAAATATTCAAATTCAAGAGGAAAAACAAACAAACAAAAAAGACATTTCATTTCCTGGGAACAAAATATAATTAGCCTGAACTTCAGGAGTGAATTCTATGAGCTGAAACCCTTAATACTCATGAGATATCTAATTCCGGATACAGCTGTGTCATTCCATTAAATACTGGATTCTAGGTCCATAACAACCACCAAACTTGGCAATGCTGGCTACTCTGCAGCACAAAGACACGGACCATTAGAGATGTACAGCAATGTATTCTACGTCGCTAATTTGCACCCAAACTTTTAATTTGTTTTATTTTAACCATAAGCATGAAATACTTGTTGAGAAAAACTGGAATTTTTTGCTACTTTCTTGATCTGACTGGAATATTTGTCAGTCATCACTTCATTTTTTCAATTTTTTTTAAAGTCACAACAGATTTTCAACATACACTCATAAGTCCAATTGTCTGATATGTAGCCATTACATCTGACTCATATCTTAATAGTCATGAAAGATCCCAAATCTTTTCATTGTCAAACCATTTTAAAATCTAGACATTGATAGCTCCAGTCCACATCATGGTGCTTTGCAGCATATGGACTTTTACAAACCTGGGACAACAACTGTGAAATGCAGATCCCTTATTCCTGTCCTCTTAGTTTTTAAAATATAAATTAATATACCAATTTCTTAAAAATTTCTTCCCCTGTATAAAGATTAGGCTAAGAAGCTAAGAGATGCCTAATATGACATGACTAATGTGCCTCCTAAACTACTCCAATGAGTGAACAGAGTTATAAAAACTATGAACTGCTGAAAGGAAATATATTAGCAGAAAGCAAGGCCAAATCTTTTAAGTACTTTTTCATACTGACAAGCTCACCTGGGTTAATGTCAAGTGAAAGATAACACTATAAAGACAATACAGATCTACTTTTTTCTTTTTTTTTTTTTTTTTCTAATGAGGAAAACCTATATCCCAGACCATAACTCATTTTTTTGATGTTACAATTGGACCTGGAATCAACAACACATAAAAGTGATCTATAAAAGTTCTTGTCTCTGTCAATGTATATAATAAAAAAGCAAGGCTTATGGGTGGAGGTGACATCTTTTATTATGCCAATATTTTCTCTTTCTATGTGCCATGCTTCTCTAACATCCTTAACTACCACGGCTACAATATTTATTCAACAGAGGAAAGTCCTTGCTTATTGCATTGATATACTAATGTCATTGTTGGGGTAGAGGCACAGATTCAGTATATGTACAACTATAATCAAATGCTTTATTTAATACAAAATTCCCTGTTGATTTCTGCACACATATTGCCACTACCACGTTTGCAAAACTGATGGCAGGAAAAAAACCCATAACACTCATTGCTAGAAGCAGAGCATAGTGGAGTATTGAAAATTCCCCAGATCTAAATGCTCTCTTCTTTGAGGGCTTAGAGACACCACAGGTGGAAACATGTACAGTTTCTTGGAATTTTGCATGGTATATTAATTAATCTTATAAAGGAGGTAGGTCAAAGGAAGGCCTCCAGATCAGCAGCTCATTTAAAAAATTGTTGAAATTCCACAGTGCTGGCTTGGAGGACTTACTTGGGAATTACTGTGTTGCAACAGAGCTGGTTTTGGTAAGTAAACCAGTTATGAATAAGGAAAAAAGAGAACTGAGAACTCAAGCTGATGCTGAACAGCATGAGTGTGAAAGTTCAGTCAGTGCGTACAGTGCTGTTGCTTCATATAAAGAAGAAACCAGCACCTGGGGAAGCTCTCCTCTTTGCCCATCAAAGCACTTCATATATTCACAGTGTGAATTTACACAAATATTTATGTAATGAAGTACAGCGAAGGAGTAGCAGTTAATATTTGTTACATTCCAACAGCAAAAAGAAAAGGTAACCTAGACTGAAATCAGTCTCTTGTGTTCTAACCATCCCATTATCTTATTACTATTTATTTTATTGTGAGGTTTTTCATAATGTCCCAGGAACCTTTAACTTTTTCTCCTCCTGAACAATCAAAGAAAACAGATAAACAAAAATTAGGCAATCTATGAACAACAGGTAGCTTTGGGGTTTTGTTGGCTCTTTGGTGTTTGTTCATCTTTTTAAGGCAATAAGAAAAAGAATTACAAATGGAAAGTGTATGTTCAGTGATGCAAACAACTTTCAAGAATCACATTAGCTAAAAAATTTCTTTAAAAAGAAGTGCTGTACTTTTTGTATCTGTTAAGAAATTCACTCTGTATCAGGGACCTGTGGTTCCTTTTTCATTACCAAGGGATAATATAATTGATTTTGCATGAACCTTTAAGAATTACTATTTCCTGTTCAGTGGTTTTATTTTCAATTTGATAATGAAACACCCATAAAATTTAAAGTTTTATTGGTGAGAGGGGGTTTAGTACTAGCACCTGGTAACTATATGAAATGCATACTCAACTAAGGATTAAAAATCAGCATTCCTGTAATTATTTTTTTCATTCTTCTATTTGTATATGGAGTCAGGGAGATCAGCCTGTGCACAGGCAGTGGAGGTGAGGGCGAGCAGGGAAAGTTCCAGAGAAGCTGCTCAGGGAACCATCTTAGAGTTGGAGGTAGCTGCAGCCAAGTCTTCCTACAAACTTCAGTAGCTTTGATGTGAGGGCACTCAGGCTTGTATCTACTGAATCCTCTGAAGAAAACCAAAACCAATAAGCAAAAAATAATCATAAAACATGTATTTTAATGGATAAGATTTGCTGAGATTTTAGACAAATCATCTGAAGTCACATATTCAAAAGCAACAAGCACTTTTTCTTGCTATCAGCTCAGTGTGCTCTGTCTGGCACTTTGATAAAGACCAGTTTTTCATAGTGCTGGGACCAGAAGAGTTCTGAATTTGTGGGTACAGATGCAACCCTGGAAAATCTTGGATTTGGGTCACAGAAAATGCTGAGCAATGTCATTAGCAGGGGATGTCATTCCAGAGACAGGGAAATGTCAGACTGTGAAAGCTTAAACACAAATGAATTGTTGTCAGACCACCTTTAAAATAAGCTTAGAAGCTCTCATGTCATGGGTGTAGTGAAGGTTAGATAGTAGTTAGCTATAAAGCTCAAAGTACTTGGATTAAAAACATGGTTTATTAGTATTTATTATTATTATAATTGAAGAAGGCAAAAAAAACCAAAACAATTACAGACATCTCGTACAAGTTCAGAGACTATTTCTAAACTAGATGTAATGATCTCTGCTCTCCATCACTCCTACTATGTAGGGCTTGATATAACTATAAAAATGTTGACAATATAAGAGACTGTTACAAAAATTGAGATGTCTTCAGCTTACCTGTCCTAAATATTCAATAAACAAATAAATAGATTACCCAACATTTCCTATGAGAAACGATAACATAAATTAAAAATAATAAGAAACACAAATAGTAATGGACATTTCTTAAGCTTTCCGATAACTGTAATTTAAAAAAAAAAAAAAATTCTTCTAGAGACACTGTGCAACTCATTTTCCAAGTCCTCAAGAACTCAGATTTATCTTTATCACAAACAGAAAACTGAGTTGTTTTCAAAAACCAAGGTGTACACTGAGTCTTTCATGCTATATGCCTTTCTACTCCTGTGGTCAAGTACCTTGCAGTTATTATCGCTTATTTGTTCAAGTGGTGAGGAAATATTAAGTATCAGAAGTTCTCAGCAGAGACTGGACAATAATTATCAACAGATGGCTGGCAGTAGGGTTTTGAGAGAAAGAAAGAAATTGCCCTTTCTTCCAAAACACCCCTCCATGAGAAGCCCTAAGCAACTCATTGGTGGCAGTTTTGGTTAAAATTAGGTTTAAGTTAACCACTTGTTTTCTCACCATGCTTTTTGTGTTACTTTAACCCTTGCTTATTTAGCTGTGATGAGCAAGCACAAATGCTGTATGTCCTGTATGATGATATTTACATTTGAAAAACTCAAGAACTTCTTGTAATTTACTCTCCTATTAAAAGTAATACCACTGTTGGGTAATTAAACATGTACAATTTTGCAACACTGTCTTAAGCTTCCATACCCATGCATCTTAAATGGCTCCCAGAAGACATGGATATATGCAGTGGGACAGATCCTCCACTGAAGTTATTGATGGAGTTAAGATAATTTATTCCAGGTTTCCTTTACATGTGATATACTTTGTTTTCAGAAGAAATATGTGGCTAATCAAACCACTAGACCTTGAGCTATTTGCTTCACAAATCATCCATTCCCTAAATATTATTGAAGCCTGTCTGGTTTGCAAACACTGGGAAAAAGTAAAGACAGTAGAAATTGCATTACTACCCATCACACTCTATTTTCTTTTGCCCTGTGTATGTGAAGGGCTCCATCTAGGTATTGCACACCAGGCACCTCAGTTAGAAACTCTGTAGAAGCCCTAGCAAATTAATTCATAAGGCTAAATCCCAGGGATCCCCAATGAGTTTCTGCAATGCAAAAAAAACTGATGCATTTTCTCTTATTAAATCTGGTCTTTATTTGTGAGCTGCTACAGAGAAAAGTGTTTTAGAGTCCATTTTAGGAAGGTGACTTCTACACTCTTTATATTGCTAAGTTTTGTACCAAGAGCTCACACAAGAACTCCCAAATCATTGCAGTGCTTCAGTTGCAGTTTTTTAAATTATTGAAATAAGCTCCTCAAGTGCATTCCTTCTGGTTCTCAACTGCTTTGCCACACAGTATCACACAGAGCTGCCTGGAAGGCAGATGGAAAATGGAGGAATTTGTCTTCACCAGCTACAGGTGCTCAGCACTGTGCTTTACTCACACCAGCAAGTCCCTGTGCCGACAGAGACCCCAGTGCCACTCGTTGCCACATGTGAAGCCTGACTGGAGCAACTGGTACTTGGTAAGACCAGGATCCTAAACACCCAGAACTTTCATGCCGCCAACTATGGCCAGAGCAGAGCTCCCAGTTCACCCTGAGGTCAGCTGCGTCCTCCACCCTCCTCTTCCGCCCAGAGCAGATCTCAAGAGTCCTTCATCCAAAGCACCCTAGCCCATCAGCAAGGTGGCCTCTGGTTTTCATTCTCTGTTGCATTTGAATCACACTTGCTGGAATTATACAATGTTTATTCCCTTCTCATCACAAAATAAAGTAACTGTGAAATTTATCCTGTGTTATTGTCTTCTTATTTCACCAAAAGTTGCAGTTATTTTCTTTCAGAGTCAGACTGGGGTCATAAGTGCTACATGGCTCTTGGGCTGGCAGTCTGTTTACCGGTGAATATCACTTTAAGATACTATTTCAAATATAGTGGCTAGAGTATGAGTTGATTAGAAGGTACTTGACATTAACATCAAAACAACAATAAACGAAAGCTCAGGGTAAAACCTCCAATTGTTTCTCGGTTCTGAACACGACTAATGAAAGGAGATTCCCTTCTCTCCCTCACTTTAGGAGAGGCCACTGAAAACATAAAATCTACCTGTTCCTCTTGTAAAAGTGTGTCATGCCCTTCTGCAAAACAATATAGATGATGTATTACTATGGTTTGCTAACAGATGAGGAATGTAGCAGTAAACCCTAAGTACCTCTGAAGTATTATTATGGGAGTAATACAGCGCCACAAACCGATAAGCAAGTAGCATCCAGCAAATTAAAGTATTCAATCAATTAACGTACAGGATCAGATATTTTTTTCCCAAAAGATATCAGTAATTACTCTGCCTACACACAACAGCTATCAAACCACAGTCTGGGCAGATTTCTGAAAAGGTCTCTCAGTAATATTTTCTGTTAAATTAATTTAATGTGTCACAGAAACATTTATTCTTGCTTTTTCCTAAGTATCATAAACCCAAATGAAATGTTAACAAATTTTTTTAAAATGAGCACTTTTGGCCTAGCTGATGTAATAAAAAAAGTTTTCATATTTTCTTGTAAAAAACTCTTTCAGTTTTAAAATGTCCTTTAATCACTTATTTTGGTATTTTTACACGTGTTTCAATAAAAAAGGTCTATCCAATGAATTCTCATCTAAAAACACTAGTAAGTTTGGAAGTTGAAGGTCATATGACTAAATAAAAGGCTCGTTGCAATGACAGGAAAGGGTGGAATAGGCAAATGTGAGCAGTAGCAGATAAAAAGCTGCACATTCTGGACCTCATGCAAGCACCCTGCACACATACACACACATAGACACTCAAACACGGACACACACATACACTGAAACACAGATTTAGACTAGAACTTGCCAAAATCCCTGCCCAAGGCAAACCAGCCAGGCCTGGAAGGCTGTTCCCTTTCGCATAAAAATAGTAATAATGAAAAAAAAATACTTGGAAGTCCTCCAATGCCTCATACAGCATAATTTCTCTTTCTCTTCCCCACGTATACCCACAGGCTTGCTCCTGCTCTGTGGTCCCTGTTCTCCCTGGTTTCTCACTATGGTAATATATTTGCACCACTATGAATGAAAAGGAACATTCTGAATTATAAGTGCAAAGGAAATCTGTGTTCTTAACATCTTCTTACCTTTTCTCGGGGTGCTACATTTCATCACTCAAACAAAGATCCCATTCAGGATTGCAAAGTCATCCCACACATTGGACATGAGGTTTGGAGTTAAGTCACTTTTTTTTCCCACATGTTTCCCCCATCGCCTCATGTGACCTTAGGCAGTTAATTCAATATCTGGTACCTCAGTTTCTCCTTGTGTTAAATCCTGGAGGAAACATTTCCATGCCAGTGGCCTTTGAGATCAAAGAGGAGTTTACACAAAGCAGGAATCCAGTACCTAAATCCCAAACTGCAATTGGACAGGCTCAGACGCCTTCTAATACCGGAGGCGCCTAAATATTCCAGTTGCACCTCTGTGTGACCTGGAAGCTCACAAACTGAGTGGAGGTCTGTCTTACACATCCTCCAAACTGAAGAGCTACATGGCTTTTCCCTGCCTCAGCTTGACCAGGATTCAAATCCCATCCACATACGCTTTTTGGCCAGGACACCCTCCTGGGTGGGATAGGAAATTTGAGTTGGTACCTTCCAAGGCAGAAGAGATTGCTGGGTACAAGCTAAGATTTTTCTAGGCAAATGCCCTAGCAGACATTACCATACACATTTGTACTTCAAAAGAAAGAAGGCTGTTTCTGCTTATATTTTTTTAAAGGAGACACTAAGAAAAGGACCAGATACCTATTTGTAGCCCTGAGTAAGACACCTTCGTGTTACAGCAAGACAGGATTTCAGGCTAGCCTTCCCCTCCATGTTTCTTGTTGCATATCTTCTGTGTCCTCTGATGAGATGGTGATTTCATTCTCAGGTATTTCAATGAATCATAGATTAATTTAGCTTGGAAAAAGCCCTTAGGAACATCGAGTCCAGCTGTAAACCTAAGATTACCAAGTCCACCACTAAACCATGTCCCTAAGTACCCCGTCTACACATCTTTTACATACCTCTAAGAACGGTGACTCAACCACTTCCCTGGGCAGCCTGTTCCAGTGCTTGATAACCCTTTCAGTGAAGACATTTTTCCTGATATCCAATCTAAACCTCCCCTGGCGCAGCTTGAGGCCATTTCCTCTTGTCCTACCATTTGTTACTTGGGAAAAGAGACTCACACCCACCTAGCTACAACCTCCTCTCAGATAGTTGTACAAAGCACTGCCCAAGAGTTGAACAGGGAGTTAGATGTTCAGTGCAGGATCCTGGACTCTACTGTAAGGCCTTAGGAGCTGCAGTACGTCACAGCTGCCTTAAAATTACCAAAACCCCTTAGTGATGAGTTAGAACCTAACTCAATATCATCATCCAGCAATTATAATAGAAAAGTGAAATTCCCTAAATGTGGAAGGAAAACAATTCTCACAAAACACTTCAACTTAGAATATGTGATTGTGTCCTCTACCATCTAACCCTAGTGACAGTAGGGTCCTGCTGTCTCAGTTTTGTCTGTACAGCTACAACTTAGTCACAATCATCAGTACAATCATGATTCCTAAATGAGGAGCTAGTGCTTTGGCTTGTGGTGTTGCCATACTGGATGATCTAATATCTTAAAATATGGTAATTTCCTCAACTGTGTGTTGAACACAAGATAGTCCCTGAATATCAGGATTGGTAAAGTTCAGCAAACCCTTTTGAAAGACATGACAAAACATTGAACTAAATATAAATTAAAACTCCTTATGAAAGCATTTTCAAATTTGATTTAGGCCATCTCCAAAGCTATAAGGTAGTTTTCACTACTCTTCCATGACTCCAGTCCTATGCCTGCCATTATCTACTAAAATTAAGGGCAAACTAGGATGTATATTAATGTCTCATGCTAGATGGAATCTCTATTTCTTTGTCTAATTTCCAGATGTGCGGGTACTAGCTAGGTTGTCCTGTATAACTGAAATGCGAAATGAAGCTAGCAGCATTCTTCATCTATAGATACCACAGAGCTCCATGTGAAAACTTGACAGCCTAAATGACCGTAAATGTGCTACAATCCCCAGGGTTCTGGAATAAATCTTCATATTTAAAATAGAATTAGCCATTCTTCAAACAACATGCATTGAAAAATTATTCTCATCTAAGCAGGTACAAATGACCTACTAGTAAAGCTTCTGTAAGAAAAGCAAAAAGAAAAAATAGTGTGAGAATAAGCTTACTGTGACAAAGCACATGTGCTGCTCTGACTTTGAAATTCTTCTGTGAACATGTGACATATTCTTTTTGGTTGCTTACATAAAGAAATATTGAGTGCTGTCCATAATTCTGTTTAACTACCATTAAAAAGCCATTATTCAACAACACAAACAGCTTAGTTTCACCTTCTCTAAGGTTGACGTTGTTCTTGGTGGGTTGTTTTTCTTTTTTAAGTCTGAAAAGAGGACAAGACACAGCTATACTGTGTGGCTGCTGGACAGGAGGTGCCATTGTGGCTACCAGAGTTTTATTTATCCTTAACCCTAAGAAGCGGTCCTTTAACCAATAGCCTTCTCTATTGCCTTTCCACTGGAAATTTAGCACTATACTTTGCCCTATTCCCAAGACAGTTTTTAATGGCTGTTTCTCGTTACAGAGAAAAAGCTTCTTCTGAGTTGGTCATGTTCCAGTGCAACAAGTAACGGCACTTACCAGGAACTTATACTGCAATCTTTTGATGGTCAGAGAAGATCCACTAGTACTGGCAAGTCTTTATGGCAGCTTGCTCATGTTCCTTAGATGAATGACTCATTTCTGAAATAGTCAAGCGGGAAAAGAAAAAAAAAAGCAAGCTGCACACTGGGAAAGAAAAGAGTTTTTGTCACTGGCTGTAGTCATCTAATCTAATTTTCAATATATGTATACTGTAACAGGTCTAACATGATTAGCAAAGTGTCATAAAGACACAATCCCTGAGCAGTTTTAAACACACACACATGCATTTGCACACACACACACACACACACAGAGCTGGCAGTCAGAATCTGTTATTATCAGAGTTAATAGCATTAATCATTTTTAATGGTCAATCTGTTAAAAAGAAGTTCTAACTGATTACTGGTGCAAAAGAAAATAAACATCATGCATACAAATCTTATTTCCAAAAAACTGAATCACTTTTGTCAGGTATTTAACTTAAACCAGCAAAACAGATCATCAAGAAGGCAGCATTTAAATGGATGCCTGCAGCGATGGCCAGTCAATGGCCTCTTTATTTGTTAAAGATGGATTATTTTAAATAAATTACAGAGCACTTTCACTGAATAAACAGAGTCTCAGTGGCTGTGGCATGCTATACATGCTTAATTGAGCCACAGAAATCCTAAATGACTACTGAGCTGTGTAATCGCCTTTGATTTTGCTGATAGGACCTGATTCTTTAGGCAAAAACCAAGCCATTGAGGGCTGAAAAGCAACACTACCTTGAGGAAAATAGAAAGTTTAATCTGGAATATATACTTATAATATTTCGGAAACCACAGGGATGGAGTGTTCCAATAACTGAACACAAGGCAGCTTCAGAAGTGAACGATCTGCATGTCATTTTTATTTGAGCTTGATATGTTAAATGTCCCAAGTGTTTATGTTGTATAAGCCCACTTAAACATTGCAAAGTGCAACAGATTCATTGGCAAAATAAAAAGTATAGCTTTTTTAGTCTTGCTTGCTGTCTTTTTGCATTGATACAGCACATAATGCACACACATGTACCCAGGGGGTTTCTTAAGTAATCGTGTAATTTGACCGCTTTTGGGGAACCTGTTAATGTGATTTATTTTGAGTGTTACCTATGGCTACTATAGGCTGAAGTAAAACATTATATCAGAAATCAGGAAAAGATGCTTTAACCCTTACTGATCATAGTGTTAATTTTAAGATTGTGTATTATTAACTCTTTATGTTTTGGTCTTCATGCCACTTGGCCACCAGAAATTCCGACCTGAAAGAAGTCTATACTTGGTATACACAACTTGCTGGTTCAGACCCTTCCTCTGACGTAAATGAATCCTGAGCTAATGACATATGGAATTCATTTTGACAGAAGTTATGACCTTAAATAATATTACTTCCATTTGTCAATATCTCTGGAAAATGGTTTGACATTGAGAAGCAGTTTGAAAACTACCTTGAATAACAGCAATTAAAAGAGAGATTGATATTGTTAGGCACTTTAATAATGATTGTGTACCTGGATTTTCTCTAAAGAATTTCAACACCTATGGCCTTCTTCACTAAGCAAGTACAAAACTGCTTAGCCGTGAAATTTTTCTCTCTCTAATGGAGCACAATGGGCTGCATTTGCATTTTCCACAATTCCTCTGTACCAATAAAAAAAAGTTGTAGGAGTTTAACTATGTTGCTAAAGCACATGCCTGACAACATCCAATTATAACCAATAATCACAAAAAATTGAAAGTTTATCCATACTCAACAATCCCCCAAAATTAAAATACATAATATTAGATATTCCTAAAGACTCTGATGAATCCTATGCAGTTTTTGACAACAAAACCAGGCTGCTTCAAAGTGTCACAAATTGGTCAACCAAGGATACCCATCAAGCTGAAAAGCTTTGGCCAAAGCAGCTGAACTGTTCCTGTGTGATTTCAGAAACTCAGGTGAAGAGGCAGTAGAGGAACTGGAAGACACTCTTGGTGCAGTTTTGGTTACTCCCTTGATATCTTTCATAATGGATGAGAGAAGATCCCGCTGCCATGACTGTCAGCCCTCCCTGGAGGTCCACCGCCTGGAGTTTTGCTCACCTTCTGGGCCAGAGCGACACAGCAGGGATGACACAGGGAGCAAGCACAGCTGCCACAGCTCCGTAAAGCATGCTGGCACCATTTTCTCAGGGAAAGGAGAAAACACTTACTGCTCCCCCCCAGTGAAAGTTTTTTAGTGGAATTAATGAGAAAAGAAATCTGGAACTTACAGCTGTGTTGACTTGTGAACATAACAATAGAGAAAGTCCCCCAAATACATGAGATAAATTTGCAAGGGCAGAAGGTTCAGCATGTCTTTCTCAGGCTATTCATACCAACTCAGGGCATAATTATGTTATCTTTGGCAGTACACTTTTTTCCTTTAGCCACAGAGACACATTCTCAGGAGGCCACCAATCATGCAGAAACTGTGGTAAAGGTGGGTGTAAAATTCGAATAGCCTGGTGCCACGCAGTCATTCCCCACTCCACCTCAGGGATTACAGAGCAATGTGGCAGCAGGCGTGACCAAGCATGTGCATTTTTTGTACTATCAGCCCTATAGGAATAATATTTGTGCCCATGAACCCCAGAGCTGAACTAGACACACTCCCATTTCCTTGGTGGCCTAGAAGTAGAACCTCGTATAAGTGATTTGGGCTGGTTTCCTGTAGGCCCTTTTAAAACATTTTTTCTCCTGTTAAATACGGCTACATGCTAGCCAGTAACTTTTTGACTGTGCATGCTGCTAACTCACAGAGACATCTGCCTGGATTCAAACATTCAAGCGCTTTTTATGGTTCTCTCTGGCCAGTAAGCACAGCATCTTATAGGGACATTCATTGAGAGGATCCCTCTGCTCTTTCCACAGGCCAGGAGAGCTCAAACAATGAAGACACTGCTAAAAAAAACTGGTCAGGAAAAATTTGCAGAACAGGAGAGGACCGATCATATTTCACATGAGAGAAGGCTAGGCAGACCTAAAGGCAATACAAAACAGAGACCTAAAATTGCACAGCATGTGCCTGAGGAGAAATATGATATAATTGTACCTAAATCAGGAAACAGGCTTGAACATTAAAATTCTAAGACACAGTTAATAGAAAAGACTCAATAGGACACAAGGGAAACAGCTATATGGGTGCAGAAGTATACTAACTCCAGGAAAAGAAATGCTATAGCCAGTTTGACTGCTGTAGAAAAAGCAGCTGACACAGTGAAAGAATCATAAGAAACTTACAGCCCTGCAGGGACCAGTGACAGAGATCACAAAATGATTCTGCAGAGAATGGCCTATAGCAAACTGAAATAAGGGATCAAAAGGCACCTTGGCTATCAGTTATCTTTTAAGTGAGGGAACATTTGTGGAGTTGTTGCAGTACTTGGGATCCTGGAGATAGCCCACATACTGTCTCTCTTTAAAAAGTGGAAGAGTCATGAACCAAAAATGAAATAAAGATGCCATCATTACAAGTACTACTCATAAAAGCAAGTGAGACAAATTCATCCCTTCCTGGCATGAGCAAAGGTTCTATTAAATAGATTTTTCTTCTAAGTCCATATTATTTCCAGTAAATCTTCATCCGTGTTCAGACATTGGTGCTACAGGCTGAAGAATCCAACCCTGCAAGAGAATGCACTACACCTTCCACAAATCAAATCCTAGAGCAAATATTGTGAGATATATGAAGAAGAATATGCTACATTTATTTATACAGTGTCATTCAGACCAAAACATTTCAAAGTGCTTAACTATTGATCAGCACAGATGCCCTCATGAGTGTATTCACTGAGCAAATGGTCACAGAAATCCTTATGTGAGGAGCAGCTATAATTAATTCCCAGGTGAAAAAGGAACACGTAAGCTGTCTGCAGAAGGGGGGCAATTGGTAAACATTACACTCCCCTCACACACCTTCTCTGCCAGTGTCAGACTCCACAGTGGTCACCTTTTTGTTTTACAAGGCAGTCAGGGAATTAAGATGCTGAAAAATAAACAATTTGTGGAGGATGTACCGGGATGAGAAGTACAGGAGCAAAGTTTTAAACAATGCACCAGGCACTAGAAAAAAACATCACTTACTCAAATCTTTCAGTCACTCTAGATACCTTGCAGTAACACTTACAATAGGGAGGTAAAGCTTTTCATTTTGTTATTGCAGAAGATAAGCATTCAGATTTTAAAAAATAATCAAAGGTATTTTCACAGTTTCCAATTCCAGCACCTGCCTTCGCACATTGCCTACCAAAAGCCTTCCCATGTGCTGATGCATAGTACTCCATGCATGCTTTTCTGATTGAGACTGAGATTCAGATTCAGAAAATTGTAACAGTTTTGCTTTGACCTCAAAAGGAAAGCAAAGAAACCACCACAAAACAACTATACCCAAGGAAGGGAGTTAAAATAAGCCTTCTAGACACTGATGTCTCAGTCTCTTGCTAAGGTTATCTTGCAAGCAATAACTACAGCTATTCTTAATATTTCTTAATATTGGATCATAAATCTAATTCACCTTTGATTGCCATTTGCTGTCATATGTATTTTTATCTCCTTTAGTTATCTCCATTTGCCACTAACAATGATAGTCAGAGCAACAGTGCAGCCTACAGGTATAAATGGATTAATAATTGCTGTAGATCCTTTCCCTCCATTTAGGCTGCAGGTAGCATCCTTTTTCAACCTTCAGCAATGCAAATAAGCTGATGTTGGCAGTATATCATGAACTGCTCACCAGTCATTTCCTTAATGACTTGCTAATTTTCCTCTCCATATCCTTCACATGACACACTGGAACCTCACATGCTTGTGCAGGCCAGTGCAACTGAGAATGCAGCCCATGTTGATAGTCCTATGATTTCGTTTTTATGCCATTTCTTGTTCCTCTGTTTTCCCCTTAAGGATTCTGCTTCCAATCTTTAATTTAATCTCTGATGGTGGCATAAGTATAGTTCTTTAGGTATTTAACTTCTCTATCTACTGTACCTCCTGCTAATCTGCAGCTGCCTGAACTTTGTTCAGAGATGAATGTTTTTATTTTCTGTCCAGCATTTCATTCTTGTTCACTTGATTGTAAATATTATACAGCTCCTAACCTAATCCTTTCACTTTTTTTTTTTTTAATTACGAATGAAAGAGCTTGTACCCTTGAATTTACCCCCAGAACATTGTTTAATGCATGCAGAATACAATGTAATCTTTCCTGGATTTGAATACTACTTTCAATGAGTTTTAAAAGCATTAATATCTGAAAAGTACCATTGTATCCCATGTTATAGTAATCTCCTTAAACCTCCAGAAATAACAAGAACATTGTTTTTCTTTTGTATCATAACACTGGGATTTACCAGACTAATACAGTAGGACTCTCATTCCCAAAATCATATTTTCCTATCTATTGGCTGAAATAACTATGCTGTGCGACCACAGGCCTAGAAACTCAAGTATGTTTTGACTCAGTAAAACCATATGCTCTAGATAGAAAGTACTTAAGGCTGTCCTCATGGGGTGTGCACCTACGAAGCAATTGCCTAGGAGTCGCTGCTTTGTTGACAGCATACTCACTAATGGCATGGACTCGGGTTTCAGAAAATGGAAGAAGTCTGCGGTCCTACCAGCTCCAGACTGCACAACAGCTCAGGGCACTTTCAGTGTGCAGAGCCCTGAAATGTAGCTGTCAACTGCACAGAGACTCTAACATGTAAATCTCATACTTGAGGGTTTAATACCTACAGAGTGCTTTTTCTTGGCCTGGTGACCAAACTGAAGAATATTAGTAACAATGAATTATTAAAAAGTCTATCTGCAATATTTTTTTTTTGCAATGTTCGGTAAAGCAAAACAGTTTGTCTGGTTTTGTTTAATTTTTTAAATATTTTAAAATAAAACCTATGTGCTTGATCTCCCTTCCTGTATCCAATGGCTGACACAGTCATGTGGAAAAGAAGCAGTTCAGATTCAAACCTCCTTTCTTTAAAGGCTCAGAAGAGGTCTAGCTAGCTGAACTATATGTTATGCTACACTTACATCTGCCTAGTGTAGGCATTGCTTTTCAATTTTCACCAGCACTTTTTTAGCCCAGGGTCAGCAACCAATACTACATTGTACCTGAACTGGCTCTCATTTTGCTATCTTGATTCTGGGATTAGTGAGATCAGACTCAGTTTGGATGACCACTGGCAATATTTTTCATATAATCTGATTCCCAGCAGTAGCATCGGAGGAGATACATTCACACTGTATGTATGGTAACAATGCTGCAGCAAACTTGGCAGTGGGGCATGGGACCTTGCAAACACGGTGGACACAGGGAATCAATCATCCAGATGTAGTTCAGTTAGTAATGGGGACTTGGGGACTGTGGTAATGGATGTCCTTCCTGTGGAGGGAATTAGAAATAGAAAGCAAAGTGTGTACAAACTGAAGAGGCAAATCATTGCAGCTATAACACCAATAGTAGGTAAGGCTCAGAGCAAGAAAGTGAGTTCAAAATTCAGATTTCAAAAAGGAGAGGCAAAGGTTGTTGTGGGTTGTTTTTGTTTTGGTTTTTTTTTTCTGTTGTGTTGGATTGTTTTTCCTAATTCAGAGCTTTAAAAACATAACTATCCAATATATGAAATATGTTCGTGAATTCCCCTGTGCTACTCAGATCACCAGACAGTCTCTTACAAGCCAGTATTTACTACGTAGTGTGTTTTTAAAGAAAACCCATCAGTGAAGCAAACCACGCTCTGGTACATGTTTGACTGCTTTTGTAGTTCAGGACATGAGGCACTCTCTTTTTTTTTTCCCCCTTTTTTGGAGGTAACCTAAGGAGATGGAGCATAGCCAGGGAAACAGCTAAGATAATGGACAAGAAACATAAGAGAAACAGAAAGAGCTGGCAAAGACAAAACACAAAGGAAAAGAGTTCGTGAACAATAAATGAGAGCCAGAAATACAACAAAGATTTGGAGAAAATATTTATTTTATTTCAAAGTAATAGCAAGAAAGAACCTATAACTGTGGTACAAATTGCTCAATGCCCCATGCAGTGCCAATATTATGCCATTCATTACAGTTGCAGGTGTATTATTTCTAGTTCCCCAGATAAAAAAATGTTTTCCATGTATTCTTTGGTATTTTAAAATGTATTTTTTCACTGCTGTAGTGCCAAAGGTTCTTATTCTTCCAAACTCAATAATAACTAATCATTTTCCTGGCTGCAGAATGAGAGTATGGTTACTATTTTGTGCAGGTAATTCTTCCATCTTTATTAAAGGACCACTCTAAAATTTTGATTCATCTATATTTCAAGTTCTTTCCCAAATGTTTTTTTTTTCCCCTGTGAGAAAGGTTTTTCTATTAAACCTTATTCTTGATCCTGATTCCAAACCTGGTTTCCTACTATTGGGATAAAAAGTTTCTTATGATCAATATTATGCATTTTCTTCTCAAGAAAATAAAAAAAAAGTAAATCAGCACATCAAAGTGAAATCTAATTTACCAACATCTTTCCCCACCCACTTGCAACCACTGCAAACACCCTGTTATTGCCTGACTTCTCTTGTGGCTGCTCACCAGCAGCTGTGGAGAGGGTTTAGACAGAGATAATAGTGTCCAAAATCCAGCAGTAGATCAAATGCTGTTGGAGGGTATTACTCCAAGTTCTCTGGTACTTTTTAACCCCACTCCTTTCCTCCCCACATCCACTGATAGAGAATCCAAATGAGAGTGACTTGACTCTAGATCAAGATTCATGCAGTGGCTTTGGAAATATTGTCAATGAAGAAAATGATCTAGCTCCAAATCTAGTCTGATGACACTTGTCCTGTCTCTGTGGCCACCCTCATGCAAAGGAGGAAGCTCCCCCCAGACACCACAGGTCACAGTGAGATCCTACATCACACCCGGGCATCCTGTGTATCCATCATGTGCCAGGTTTGCACCTCCATGTGAGGACTCCACCCCACACACACAGCAACTCTGAGTTCAATGTGCAGGCAGTCAGCTGCCCAGAGACTGGCCCATTGCTAGGACAGCCATAACAAAACCACATGAATACTACAGAAACCAAGCCAGATCATAATCTAGTCAAGCTTGCTAAAAGCTAATGGGAATGATAGTCTACAGTGTTGGTTTACTTGTTAAACTCAGAGTACTAAGCAGGCATCTACCCCTTGAGAATTTATTTTTTTTTAATTACTATACCATTCTTAAATTACTGGTTCTACCAGACACAGCCCAAGGAGCCTTTTCTGGGCTAGCACTCGAGCATCCCAGCTTTGATAAAAGACTCTCAGCAAGACTAACTCCTGAGTCTGAGCTGGTTTTGACTTCTTTAAGTCAAGACATATAAGGTGGTGGTGATTAATGAGAGACTACTACTTCCCTTATCATAGTTTAATCCTCCAAACCAAGAGGGGGGGAAAAAATATGTTACTGCCTTGTGCTTTCCTTAGCATTTTAAAAGCACATTGCCATCGTAGTATGGAGAAATCCAGGCTCATTCATCCTCTTTTGAAAATAAATACTTTAGACAACACCCCAAATAAAAAAAAAAAAAGCTTGTAATAAACCTCCACTTGCTTTATCTTCTCTAGGAAAGGAGAATTTATCTTCTATCATATAATCTACTATCACAATCATGTCCAAGAGAGAGATTTTCTCCAGGCTCCATCCTGCAAAAGTATAATAGTAATGAAGGCATTTATGAAGCAAACAAACTACATCATGAAAGCTGATGCTATGCTTTGACATACTGTAACATGCACATTATGAGTAAAATTACAATGATTTCAGTGATGTGTTTTATCCTCGCATAGGCTGGGGCTCAGTCATAAACTCTCTCCACTTCAGTAGCACTGTACTTTCCCAACTTCTAAATTCCAAAAATATTTTACACTTTAACAAGGATGTGGTATGTTGAGAGACATTATAAAGTTTAAATGCAGCTTCCTCTAGCTATATATGAATGAACATAATCATGCCTAAACATCAGTCTTGCACCTTGTCTCCATTCATCTGTACACTTATTCGAATTGCTCAGGAGACAGATCTTATTACAGCATTTTCTACTCCCGGGGCACTAGAGGGATAGATGGGAATTCCATCTTTTCTTTGTGTATCAACAATAATTCTGTGGCTACTACAGCCGTTACTGAAGTAGCAAAATAGTATCAGGAATATAGATTAAAAAAATACAACTTTCCATTACATGAGAAATTCTGACATTTCCAAAAAATTTAAACCATAATGAAAAGCCAAGCTTCAAATTTCCTATCAATGAAATCCTGTCAATTTGATCAGCCAAAATTTTCTTTCAAATTTAAATGCAGTTATGTTTACTGATAGATTTCAAAGATAATTTTGTGTTGCAGAACAACCTTCAAAGACAGAATAGTCATTTTAAATAAAAAATGAAGTTGTATCTCCCTGATCTAACACTTCATCTGCATTTTTTTCAAAATAAAATTTCACTGAAAGTTTCATTTCTCTACCAAAATGTATCAATTCAGCCAGATGAATGTTTTTTGATAGAAAGTTGGTTCTAACTGTAAAGAATGTCCACAGTTTTCAATTGCAATTTTGGGGATTTTTTCCACTTTTTGAAAAAAATGAGCCATACGGTCATTCCCTCACCTGTTATTTTCTCTGTCTCTCATGAACGCTTGCACACCCATACAGATACACACATGAATTCACTTGCTCCCATAGATCACAGACATCATCAACCCTTTTTCTCACCCATCTTGTCTCCATGGTCTTCTTGGAAGCTCAGTCTTCTACCATGTCAATTTTATCCCTTTATGTCGTTCACTGCTCTGAACAATGTTGTTTTTCCACAGCAGTTTTAGTCCTTACCATAGGTCTGGTTATCATCTTCTTAGTCCTTATCTTACATACCTTTGGCCCCTTGTTCCAGGTAACTTTATAACTCCACAGAACATTTTTATTTCACAGTGAATAAACTGAACACATGCAGCAGCAGCTAGAAACCAAAAATAAATCCCACACAGTTTTACCAGTCTGTTCTCTGCAGACCACTAACAAATTCTCTCTGAATTTGTGAATGTTCTGGATCTAGACTTTGTGAATTGCTGCCTAGACAACACAGAGTTTGACAACTCTTCTGCTTATGTCCAGTAGGAACCTTGGCATTTACTCCAAATGAAACTCGACCTGGAATCCATAAAAATAATGTAATATGGCCAAGTTTTCAGAAAGATAGAGCTTTTGAGGAAAAAGGTTGTCAGTGGTCAGGGCTATGTGGGCAGCAATTCTCGTCCAGTTTTGCCTTTCCTCCATTCTATATTGTTATGATAATCAGTATCTCCAAAAATAAATAAGACTCTTACTTCTTTCAGCT
>VZTL01027126.1:1510-13801 GCA_013400535.1 Scopus umbretta | reverse complement strand
ACCCCACCCCCCCGTCAGTTAGCCCCTACTACACATGCACAGATCTCAGCAGAGATCTTTGAATATTTTTTTTCTGATCTGCCTCCATTGGGGAAAATTAACCGTTTACTCCTACTTTTTACAAATGGCTTTTAGTCCAGAAAAGAACTGTTATCCTATGCCATGACACTTGAGTTTACTTGATGAATGTCCTTGCTAAAAGACTTTTGTCTTTGAAAAGTGAACTGTATTGTTGTACTGAGTACATCCATTTGCTTTTGTTGAAGAACTGTTAATAGTTGGATGACTTATGATCTTACTGTAGAGAAGCCTTTCTTTTCCAGTATAATTTCTTTATCTGCAGGGTTACTAGTTCTGTACTTTGACGTTTTCTGTGAGTTTCCTACATGTAGAGTAAAAATTCTGGATAACTTCAGTACTCTTTAAAAACAGCTGAAACATTTGCCCATCTTCCAAAAACCTGCTGCTGTCTCCAGGGGTAGAAAGTGAAAACCACAATTTATAGCTCTCTAACTCCATATTTTGTTTACACAGAACTCCTGGAATAATACTGTCGTTTCCTGGTGGTTTGACACTTTCATTTTCATTTTCTGAAATCTATATCTTCTCCTCCAAAATACAGTTTTGTTCTGTGAACTTCCCAGGTACCTCTCTAGGGAACAACAATGTAGAGAATTCTTACTGCGTTTTTCTGGAACTCTTGATTAGTCATCTCTGAGTGATCATTTTATCTTTGACCTCATTTTATCCATTGTCCTCACCAGCTTTTGCAAGCTTTCTACTTCTGATGCATTTTGAAACATATTTTAGTAGTCATTTGTATTCTGCCAAATTTCTTGTTTAGTTTTATTGGTAGTTTTACATCTAACTTGGTGGAGTTTATGCTCACTCTTACTTTCCTCAACTTGGACAAGCCTTTTTTCCCTGATGGTTAATTGTACTGTTTTCAAAAAATAATTATGGCTATANACAAGTATTTTTATTTTTTTTTAACAGTCTGTATTTGTAATTTGATGATGATGAAAAAAAATTGTTAGAAATGGTTACCTGAGCAGGAATACTTGGTGGCATGTTTTATGGGTTTTTTGATGAAACATTTTGAGATTATCAGCCACTAAATCCTAATTTAATTTGTTAAATACATAGATGTGATCTATACTGAAGCATTTTAGGGTGTGTAGTATGGGATAATAATGACATACTTCTTGCATTATTAAGGTGTGTCATTATTACGGCATATGCACACCCTTGTATGTCTTATTGCTTAAATATGATAGTGCTTATAAGCTTTCCTTTTAAAGTATTAATTTACTGTGATGAGTTAGGTAACAGCATATTTATGTACATTATTTTACCTATTATGGATGATACGTTACTTGTAAGTTGCAAAAGCAATACTACAGTGGAAACCTTAATTAAATTAGGGATTGAATTTAGTAGTGGTTTCTGAAGTGTGTTCAAAGAAAGAAACTTAATGACTCTTGTCTTCAGATTATCAGTTTTAAGGGTGGCAGAAAAGAACGTATCTTTACCATGTCAGTTTCACAGTATTTTGTCTTGCACTGAATGAAGTGAGAATAGAGTGGTCCTAACTGAGTTATCTAGCATTTTGTTTTAATACCAGTTATCCCCTTCTTCAGAGGTTCTTGTCAGAGAGGGTGAGGTGGTTCTCTATGCCAACGCTGATCCAGAAGGAGAGGAGAAAGCAAACTACTTTTAAGCTTCAATCTAGAACTACACAAACAAGACTTGCAAAGTGAACTTACATATTTCAGACCCCAATAAGAGAGAGAGGGCATGTAAGATGTATGTTTTCTACTGAGACAGCTTTAGGATGACTTGCTGTTTAAGTTTCAACATAGTGACAAAAAGCTGACTGTACAATTTCTGCAAGGTTGTGTTCTTATTAGTCTGCATGTGTTACCTTCCACTTCCTAAAGTATCTGCTTTGCTGCTGTGGGAACCATATGAATTTTGGAAGGCTATGTTTTAAACATTAGTTTTAGCAGTGTAACCAATAAATAGATTTAGATCTGTTAGTTCTGCTTCTACTGGGAATGTTATGCTATCGATAGTTGAGCTACATTCCACGGCCATGTAAGGTTTATGGGAAGATGCTGAAAACCCAGTCTTGGCTTCCTGAGGCTCTTGTGATAATTACATTGAATTGCAATGGAAATTTTGATATGCAAGGTCAGAATAAAAGTTGGTCCAGAATCCAACAGGTATCAGTGCTGGATAGTTTGGGAAGGGGTGTTAAGATACCATGAGATGACACACTGTTACTTCTTTTGATAAATACACTGGTGTATGCTGTTCCAGGTTTAAAAAGCTTCCACAATGATAGGATACACTTGGGCTCATGAGTATGCTAGTTCCTCGGGAGCTTCTCCCCCATTTCTTTGTCTGAAAGTTTAAGCCCATTATTCTTTTGTCCTTTGTAACAGTCCATGGCAATGTGTTCTGCAGTTTCACTGTGTTGTGTGAAAGACTTCCATATATTTTATACCTACACATGATCATTTTATATAATGATCTCTGTTTAATTTTAATGAGAAATAATGAATTGTTCTTTATTTATAGTATTGATTCTGTTCATAAGTATGTAGATCTCTATTCGGTTCCTGTCCTACAACACATTTTTTTTCAAGATGGAGAAACCCCTCTGATACAATCTTACCTTGTACAGAAGCTCTTCCAAGCCTCTGGATACTGTTGTTTTTTTTTTTAGTCTGAGACTTTTAGTTCAAATGTATCTGTTTTTGAACTTCAGGGACCAAAATGGCAAGTCTTGCGGTGCGTATGTACCTCCAAGTTCCTTTCCTAAGAATTTTCAGGCTTTGATTCCACCCCNGAGTTTCCTACATGTAGAGTAAAAATTCTGGATAACTTCAGTACTCTTTAAAAACAGCTGAAACATTTGCCCATCTTCCAAAAACCTGCTGCTGTCTCCAGGGGTAGAAAGTGAAAACCACAATTTATAGCTCTCTAACTCCATATTTTGTTTACACAGAACTCCTGGAATAATACTGTCGTTTCCTGGTGGTTTGACACTTTCATTTTCATTTTCTGAAATCTATATCTTCTCCTCCAAAATACAGTTTTGTTCTGTGAACTTCCCAGGTACCTCTCTAGGGAACAACAATGTAGAGAATTCTTACTGCGTTTTTCTGGAACTCTTGATTAGTCATCTCTGAGTGATCATTTTATCTTTGACCTCATTTTATCCATTGTCCTCACCAGCTTTTGCAAGCTTTCTACTTCTGATGCATTTTGAAACATATTTTAGTAGTCATTTGTATTCTGCCAAATTTCTTGTTTAGTTTTATTGGTAGTTTTACATCTAACTTGGTGGAGTTTATGCTCACTCTTACTTTCCTCAACTTGGACAAGCCTTTTTTCCCTGATGGTTAATTGTACTGTTTTCAAAAAATAATTATGGCTATAGTGTGAAAATTAAAAAAAAAAAAGTTTTCCTGAAAAGTAATTAGAGTATCAGATTCTCAAGAATAGGATTCCTTGTGCATCTCTTGAAATGCACTCTGACCTCAACAGACTTCAGACTCATCACCACTTCTTTAGGAACAGTCAAGTGTATGTGAGGTTGGTCACTTTGACATACAACAAACAAATTACTACAGGTTCTTGCTGGTATCAGTTACATTCCTATTCCCTGCCTTTAGAGCCTGCTTTTCCTTACAAGATGGGTTCATTGCTGCTGTGAGGGTGTCTTCTGTTGAAAGAGGTTCAAGGCCACTAGTGTGTAGGCCTGTCTTAAAATAATGCTGTCCTAATGTGAGACTTCTCTGTACTGAGAAAGAAATAGAGGCTTGAAGTGGAACTGTTTTATTTGGCCTTGTTGGCCCAGCGTGGTCTGACTGGCCTGCTGTTTTCCCAGCAGAGAAGCAGCTGCAGTGCATTCAGAGGAGCCGTGCCTGGGTGCAGCTCGCCAAGGGAACTGTGTGGGCCACCTTGTTGTAGCTTGGGATGTGACAGGAGGAGGAGGGAAGACAAAATGGTTATTCTGGATACTGATCTTCCAGCTTTTACATACTTACTATTAGTTTTTTCTTAACTTTTCAATTGGTGTTTGATGCAGGAACGTGTAATAAAGAAAAAAGCTTAAAAGTTGAAAAGAATGAGTTTTAATGATTTGCACCAAGCAGGGGTTTTGACTCTGAAATTTCCAACCTAGTTGCCAAGAGTGTGCTTTTATAAAAGCCTGTGGCTAGCCCACTCATGTTCATTTGGAACAGAGCTGTGGAGCTTGTGTTGCTTGCCACTGCTTGAATTTTCCTCACTAGGAATGGTTTTGAAATTTCCATACCAAACCTCCTGTTTGTGATTATCTTTCCTCTTTGAGATTAATTTGTGTGTGTTTTCACTGCATATTGTATATTTGTATTATGTTTACCTTTTCTTCAGGCTTACTTGAAAATAATGTACCTCTCCTGAAAATACTGAGGTGATGAAAATTGGATGTTATATTTTTCTTGCTCAGATATATATTTCAGGTATTTTAGTAAAGATGTCTTCAACAAAGAAATATCAAAGATATTTTCGTATTACCAAAAGTATGTCATAATCTCAAGTAAACTGGCAGAAGATGTCAGAAAGCTTGCATGTTGATTGGCTTTAATTTTATTCTTAGTGAGAAATTTATTACGATACTATCAGATATTAGTAGGAACCAATACTGCAACATAATGGTTTCTGCTTACTATTAAAGCACTAAGTAATTTTTAGGAAGAAGAACAGTCCAAATCTGAAAGTGTGGATCTAGTTTAAATTATGAAGTACTTCAATCTGTATTACTTAGCTCAGCATTAAGTATTGATATGTGGAATATGTTACAGGATCTCATGTTCTTGGTTGGCAGGTTCTAACATATGTCTTTCAGCCAGTAGGATTTTCCTTCTGTCTTAGCTTTAAAAATAAATAAAGAAAAAGATCCAAACAGTAAATTTTTTACTTTGTACACACAAATTGTTTAGTAGGGTCACAATGTTGGAAGTGGTCCTTGAGTGTTCTGTATGGTGTCCTAGGCTAGGCAGGGGAGTGAGGAAAATCCCCAACAAGAGGTGTATCCAAAACCAACACATTCAAGGAGAAGAATGTGTGTGTGTGTGTTTATATCTTCCTACAATTGACTGTAGTGTCAGGGGCTGGACATGTTGAATTTTCCTGATCAAGTCTGTTTCTTCCCTCTGTACTGACAAGAGCAAACAATTCGGATCAGTCTCCTTCACTGAGAAACCTGAAAAAGATTCACAGGTGCTTGGCTCACTAGGAGGAGGAGTGGGCTAAAACCAATGCTTCTTTCAGTCCTGACCAAAGTGGGTAGTACTGAGAGCTAGGAAATGTACTAGTCCTAATTTTCAGTTGATTTTTACACTTGTGGACTTTACTGTGATGGGAAAACAAAAAGATTTTACTTAAAAGCTGTAGCAGTATTGTGGCACAGAAGTACTGATGTGGGTGGTTGGTTTTTTTTTTTTTTTAATGGGGGTTTTGTTTGGGTGTTTTGTGTTTTGGTTTTTTGTTTGTTTGATTTTGGGGTTTTGTGTTTGGTGGTTTGTTTTTGTTTTTTTTTTTTTAAGATTTCAGGCTCTAATTTCACTGCCACATCCCATAAATTTTGCACAAGATTGCAATTTATATGCAATGTTTTGTATTACAGTAAACATGATTAATAACCTCATCTAAAAGAGAATTAAAATGCTTGAGGTCATGAACCTAGTCCTTGGAACACCATGGGTCATAATTAGAGTTGAGTTTAGTCAGTGTGACTGAACAACTATGTGAATGAATATATGTAAAATAAAAACCTAATAGGTTTTTTTCACATATCCCTTATTTTTTAGAATTTCTGGGTAGTGAGAGGGTGACTGAGAGTTTTAAAATGCATGAAAAGAAGTACTTGCATACTTTAAATTGAAACAGCTTAAATGCATGAGGTGATGTTTTGTCTTGTATATACTGGCTATCTCCATACATTGTATTAATTGAATACAGTAATGTATTCACTTTTTAGTAATACAGTAGCTAATATTTCATATTTTTTTGTCTTATTTTGAATCAAATTAATCTTGTTCTTAAATTCTGTTTAAGATAAAAATTTGTGTAATATTTGTTTGGGGCAGGTGAGAGAAGCTTGTTAAAGGTTGTTAAATATTGGTGTACATTTCCACAAGCCTTTGTGAATACTTTCATGTGGATTCAGTGGAAATGACCAGACAGCATATTTTTCTTAGAACTTTTTTTCCCTTAGTTGGCAGTATTTCCTTCTAAGGGTTTTTTAAGATTTTCCTTTACTAAGACTACTATTTTTATATTACAAAAACCTTCTGTCTCTGGAAACAATTATTTTAGATGAGACATTAGAATTGTGCATAAATATGAACACTTCAGGTTTTTTTCTTAACTATTAACACGTGATAATTTACTCCTTATGTATTTTGAAGAGTAAATTTATTCATTACTCTTGATCTGATAGTTTACTCATTATATCGTTATTAACATAGTTTTGCAAAATAGACTAGCAGGCCTTATGGGAATTAGTCATGAGTTCTGTTTGCACTTTTTTTCGTATAGCTTGTAGTGCAAGCATATCTGAGTATAATATTTTATCTTGTTGTGCCTTTTCTTTTGTGGTGCTGGCATTAAAATATATTTAGTCAGGTATTTACCATCTAAGGGTTTTTTCACTTCAAGTATCTGACCCTTGGTGCTCCCAACTGTGTCTTCGTTGAAGTGAATTGACGTTTAAGAACCCCTCTGTTAGAGTAACCAGTAGAAGTTGTTTAGCATCAGTTACATGAAGAAACCACAGGTATCTGGCTTCCAGCAGATACTGGAATTTGGTACTAGAAGATGCTATCCAGCAGATACTAGATCCAGCAATCACAAAAAAGGCAGTACTCCAGTCCAATTTCCTTTACTTTTTCTCCCTTTACTCTCAAGTAGAAGTCAGTTAATTAATTTTTAATGTTGCACAAGGATGTGCTCTAAGTACTTACAAGAAAAATTCATGCTGTAATGTCATTTGAGGACAAGCATTATAAAATGTACGATTTGTAAGTCCAAGGAATTTTTTTTTTCCTGCTTTTATGTGACTGATGGTAATATTAACCACTTCTATTACTACGCTTTTGGTTAAAAGTCACATTCAGTTTTCTTTGTACTTTGATATGTAACTACTAACTACAACTAAGATTAACATCAGAAATGCTAACTTGGCTTGATCCATCCCCTGTGCAATTGCAGTCCACCAGTCATGTTCCTTACATGACTTTGAAGTCTGCCTTGTATATTGGTGCTGGAGTGGGGAGAAGCAGTGGCACTGTGGTCCAGCTGTAGCCTCTTTCCATCTATCACCTGATCTTTCTTTTTGCCTTTCTCCTACCCTATCCCAGTTTAAAAAATGATGAGAGTGGGGAAATTAAGCAGTTGGTAAACCATACTTCCTTCTCGGAGTAATGGTTTGACAATCCCTGCTCAATACTCTAGATAAGCAGCCTTTTCTTAACTTCTATACAGACAGATAGGTTACTCTGAAGGGAGAAGTGAGAGATGCTAAAGAGCGTATATATAATACAGTGGCTCTTTAGCAAAGAAGCCAAAATTCAGTAGATGCATGAAACAAATAATTGTCCCAACATCAAAGGTCATCTGTTTGTGTCCAAGTAAACGTGTAGCAGTAAGTTTACAGTTTGGCCATTATCATACTTGTTTTGCTTTCAGCTGTCTGCTTGAGAAGTTGAGGTAACATCACTTTATATACTGATGAACACAGTGTAAAGACAGCTCTCAAATCCTCCTGCCCCCATGTTTAAAATGGAAAATTTTAAATAGCTGATCTCTTCTAAGAAAAAAAGAAAAGAGAATTGTGCTCACTGCAGGACACTTTTTTCAGCTATTTGCTGAACCCCTGCAAGTGATTGCTCCTACAGATCAAATTGCAGAGGTGGAATATTAATTTGTAAAATTGCCTAGAAACTTTCTACTTCAATCTGTAAGTTTAAATATAATACATAACTGCCTGATCCCCTAGCTGATCAGTTGAGTGCATNCCTGGCAGAGCATGGGAAGCTGAAAAGTGTAAACAACTGAAACCAGGATACTTTGTTGTCCTAGAAATGTTTACTGTTCATAAGGAAGCCTATTATAAATTTGCAAGTCATAGGAAATGAGTTATGGGCAACCTTTATGTTGATATTGTGGTATGAGGTATGCATCCATGAGATCAAGAAGTTGATTTACTTGGGGTAAAAGAAGAGTAGCTCAGCAGTTTATGGTCTGGATGCATGAGCAACCAGATGGGTAAAATAACTGGCTGGGTGACTGGGGTCAGAGGGTGGTGGTCAGTGGATCATATGCTATCTGGAGGAGGCTAATAAAAGTAGGCATACAGTAGGGGTCTATCCTGGGACCTGCTCTAACACCTGCCTGGAGAAAGGTGATAGATTACTTTCTCATGAAGTTACCAGGTGACTCCAAACTGGGGATGTGAGTCGGTACACTGAAGGAGGGCTGCAGTCCACAGGAACCTGTATAGATTGGAGGAATGTGCCAATGGAAGCATTATGAAATTCATTAAGGAAAAATGCAAAGCCTTGTGCTTAGGAGGGAAGAACCACCCCTAGTGTTTCAGGTTGGAGACTGACTGGCTAGGGAACATCTCTGTTGAAAAGGACCCGGAGATCTTGCTAGACAGCAGGCTAAACACAAGCCAGCAGTGTGCCCTGGCAGCAAAGATGGCCAACAGCATCTCAGGCTGTGTTAACAGGAACACAGCCAGGAGACTGAGGGACGTGATTATTAATGCCCTGTACTCGGCACTCAACAGATCTCATCTGAAATGCTGCGCCTGGTTTTGGGCGCCCCAGTAAAAGAAGGATGTCGATCAATGGAGTCATTCTGGAGGAGGGCAACCAAGATGGTCTGGTCAGGGCCCGAAGCACTTGCCCTACGTGGGAGCTGGACCTGTTCAGCCTGGAGAAGGAGCAGCTTTGAGGGCACTTAACAGCAGCCTGCCAGTACCTATATGGAGGCTATCCAGAAGATGGAGCCAGGCTCTTCTTAGTGGCACATGATGGGAGAACAGGAGGCAACAGGTATAAATTGAAATGAGAGGTTCCAGCCAAGTAAAGGAAAAGCTTTCATCATAAGGAGACCCAAGCATTGGAACAAGTTGTCCAAGAGACTGTCCAACCATCCTTGGAGGTTTTCAAGAGTGACTTTGTAAATCCCTGAGCAATCTGGTCTGAATTCAGTGTTTATCATAGTTTGAGCAGGAGGTTGGACTATAGACCTCCTAAAGTACCTTCTCCAGGACCTCCTGTGATCAGCACCATATGTGTCATACATATGCAGGGATTGGTGATGAGAAGGAGGAACTATGCAGTGAAATTACATCTAAATTAAGGCTAATCCCACCTTGTGACAGGTGGCTTTACTGGGTTACAGACTGTTGGTATAAAGAGAAGAGAAGAGAGTCCCTGTTGAGGAGTCAATATGGAGTAAAAAAAAAAAATAGCATGTCTTCTACTCCAAATTTTTCCTGTTCTTTCAAGGTACAATGTAGTTTTACACTTCCATGTGTCTTGGGGAAAAACCTTTGAGGTCAGAGGAAAGTCTATTTAAATAATAGGTAAGTGAAGGAAAAATATTGTAGAAATCACTCTCTGATTTGAGTTTAAAGTAGTCTGAGTTTGTAATACGGTGAGTTTATTTGCATTCAGATATCTTGGATTTCTTTTCATAATAACATTAATTCTTAATTTATTGGTAGTTCATTTGTAATTTTTTTTCAACATTTTCCCATCATCTGTTGCTGATGCATATTTCCAATTTTTACCTTTGGTGTAAAGTCTAGAGGAGTAGAAATAGAAAAATAACAGATGTTAACTCTGCAGAGAGCAAAGGCTGACGTGGATTTTTCCAAGAACTTGAGGGACTTTGTAGTTAGACATAGTGGTTTTCCGTATTGAAGCTTTTGAAAACACTTCAGTTGATATTTCCTTGTATTTTTCAATTGTGGATGTTTAGAGAAACAGTGGATAGTATTCTGAATAAAAGAAAATCATGCTGTAGTTCTTGGTACAGATACAAATGTGTTTAATTTTACAAAACCACCTTTCCTTAGACATCATGTTCCTTCTGCATAGTACCTGGTGACATATTTCATGGTAGCATGTTTAACCTTGGGATTTTAGTGGTTTGTTGGGGAAAAACTGTATATTGGAAAGGTATCTTGTAATTCAGCTAGTTTTAGCTAGTTGCCAGGAGTTTCTCATGTGTGTGAACAATAGCAAAGCTGTCTTCGGAGAAAGCGGGCTGTCTACATATTTGGTTTAGTATGCTTTTAGGTCTGAAGTGTTTTGAAGTAGCTTAGCTCAGTAAAAACATCTGCAAGGTTACTCTGCAACTTGCAGTTTCACATAGCATAGCAAAGGAGTGATGTTTGTTTTGCATAAAAAGTGACACAGCACTTTCTGCAGTCTAGAAAGAACCCGTACAGAACAAGATGGAATTATTCCATAGACCTTGGAAAGTATTTTCTTCTTGAGGCATGGAGTCCTACAGGGCCAGTACTTTGCATTTGCCTTTGAACATGCTGAGGTTCCTGACCCAGTCTGTTTCTGCAAGGTGAACAGGTCTCGGGCAATAGCAGTCCCACTGCTAGTCTATCAACCGCTCCCTCCCCACCTCAGTTGGTATCATCCGCATTTTTGATGCAATTATGTCCAAGTATTAGATGGCCTAGCTGAAACAGGAACATAAAGTAGAATCACAAAGAGGACAGTATCGACAGATTTATTCAGAAATGCATATGTTTTAAATACCTTCTCTATGTTAATAATGTTTTCACTGCACATGTAAATACTGTTCTTCTGTCTTAAGCTTAGAGAAATGCAAGTGATTATAGATAAAACAATTTGCAGTTGTAAACTGTTGATTTTTTTTTAATGCTTTTTTCCTACATTTCTTAGCATTACAGGAATGAATATGTTGTTTTTCTCTTTGGTTTCATCCCATGAATTATCTCGCAGGAAAAGTTTGTAATTCAGACAACTGTTTCTTTCCCAGGCAATATCACTTTTCTTCATCTAGTTTTATATTTGCTCTTATTGATCCCCCTCCCCCCCATGATGTGAAAATACCTAAGAATCTGAAAACAGTAATTTAGAAGTACAGTGTATGCTTGTCCTTGAAGTTTGATTTTTAATATTAAAAAAAACCCAAAACCAAAAAGCAAAAAAGTGCAACCACTGCATTGCAAAAGGGACATACTACTGAGCAAGGAGGGCAGAGATGAATCCCAGCATGTAGCTCACTGCATGACTAGATAGGTCACGCACATCATGTGACTAACTTTGTAGTTGGTTTCTTATAAGTAACAGTGCAGAATTGCTTTCCAGCTCTCCTTGTTCTCCCTGCCCAACATCCTAAGGGTACTTAGTCTGTGAACTAGTTCTGGCTGCCATTCTTCAGTCTGGCTGTTGGTAACAGCAGGCTTCCTTCAGTTGCACAGAACTAAGAACTCCTGCAATTGCTGCTGTGACCTGTTAACAAAACCAAAGTGTATATTCCAGAAATACTTTTTAAAGGACCTTGTTGGAAATAAGTACATTTTAAAAAATAAAACATTGTTAACATGCTGAGGTGTAATGTAGGAGATAGGTCTATTAATTGCTGCAAGATCTCCAACTGTTAGTCTGCTCTACAACTCTGCGTTTGAAAACGATGAAGAAGAAAGCAACTAGTTTAAAAATACAGGGTTTTTTTTTCCCCCTTAATATTTAACAGGTATTGATGGGTCATTCTCACTACTCCATCCAGTCGCTTGGTTTCTGTTTCTTTTTCACATGTAGAACCAGTTATGTGGTATGTTGGTTTTAGTAATCACTGTGTCTTGGTTTATGGTGTTAGTCAACAGCATCTGTTTTATAACGATGTGCAGTGTTCCTAGAAACCTATAGAAGGTAGAAGATGATATCACTTCTAGCTCACCAAATCTCATGGTCAGAAGTTCTTAGGGCCTGGAAGTTCTTCCCTAAACACCTGCTATCAGCCCTATCTAGAAACAGAATATATGCTTCATTAACTCAAGATAGCTGTTCTTATTGTGAATAATTTTTATTAGTTGGTAGATGGTGTGTTTGTTAGAAATTTTGCAGCTGAACATGGATGTCTACTGAAAATGCAATGAAGGTAAAAATGGCAAAGTTCATAAACAGTTGGTCTCAATATGTTTTCATGTTTTGTTCCAGAAGGAGTGTGCGTCTT